>PVKV010037767.1:0-14516 GCA_004027835.1 Alouatta palliata
AGGGGGAGGAGTCGTTGGGTGTGGCTGCGGACTGAGTGGCCGAGGTAGGGGGAGGAGTCGTTGGGTGTGGCTGCAGAGGCAGCTCCTGGCCAAGGCCAGCCACTGCATTACCCCTCCTCACTCTGACTCCAGTCTTGCTGGCCCATAAAACTTGAGCTCTGCCATTTCAGGGGTTTCTTGGGGCCCCTCCACCCAAGGTTATTTTGGCCCAAGCCCAGGAATGATAAAGGGCAATTTGGAGGTCAAAGGCAAGATGGGGGTTGGTTAGATCAGGTCTCCTTCAATGTCATAATTTTCTTACTGTTGTAATTTCTGAAAGGCGGCTTCCTCACTTCCGAGAGGGTAGCAGACGTGTCCTGCTCTGGTGGCATTTCCTGTGCATAGCTGCAGGACTGATGTGCACAGAGCGGCTGTCAGAGGCCTGAGCATTCTCAACTCCTGTGTTCCTGTCACCCAGCTCTCCTATAAGCCAGGCAACAAGAGACAGGAGAGAAACATCCACATGCAAAGCAGCCAGACCAGAATGAAGAAATGAAAAGGTAAATTGTTAAGACCTGAAGTCAAGGTTTTAAAATATCCTTGACTTTGTGGTTTTAAACTCGCCTGTTTAAGACATGTAAATACTTGCTAATCTATCAAAATACCAGTCATCAGGCATGCCAGTGTGCTTCCAGATAAAAAAGCAGAGGATGGCTTATAGGGAAGAACAAATGGCTGTCTTTATCTAGACACTTTCCCTTACTGCACGGCTCAGCACGTGGCATTTTTATCATATGTAGATACCGTCTTCATACGAAGTAATTTTCCACTTGCCCAATTAAATAACTGTCAAGCATATTTCCAAGGAAATTACACTGCATTGTTCTCAACTTTGCTTAGTTGTTAAAAAAGTTGACATTTTATTGTGAAATAAAACATACATACAGAAGAATTCATGAACCATACATTTAGTTAATGTAAAGTATGTAACTAGATCATAAGCAGAGCCCTGCAGCACCCTGGAACCCCCACGCATCCCATTCTAACCACAGCCCCATTCCCTCATTGGGAAATTGGTTTGACTTTATTTGCAAGCCAACCCATAACCTCACTTCACGTTCCAAGAAAGTCCCGCAGCGAGAGGAGACCAATCTGTCCAGCTATTTTTATGGGGAATTCTTTACAGCCTAAACCCAAAATACTTCCCACTTCTGGGAGCCTGTAGCTCACTCCCACGCTCTTGGCCTCATCCAAGCACGAACCTTCTCAGAAGCCTGTTACTCCAGTTCCTAAGAAATCAGATTTTATCAAAAGATTGGGTTTAGGACAATTAAGCAATTGATCAGTCGATCACAGTTGACTGTGACAAGAACATAAAATATTAGAGTTGAGACATCAATTTTATGATGAAAACCAAGCAGAAACCCTAACAAAGGCAAGATGGGGGTTGTTTAGATCATACACAAGGGCTTCTGGTCCAACAGGCAGAAAGAGCACTGATGTCCATCCATTTCCTGCTGAAGTCTGGCTAAAGTGGAGAGAGAAGACAGAAGGCAGGGTTGGGTGTGGTGCTCATGCCTGTCATGCCAGCACTTTGGGAAGCCGAGACAAAAGGACTGCTCAAGGCCAGGGATTCAAGGCCAGCCTGGGCAACATAGTGATACCCTGTCTCTATTTACAAAGAAGAAGAAAAAAAAAAAAGAAAAAAAGAAAAAGAAGAGGAAGAAAGGAAGGAGAAGGAGAAGAAGAAGACAAAGAGAAGATAAAATGTCCCAGGGCCAAGACAGTGAAAGGCAGAGGGCCACAGGAAAGTCTGGGCGCGGGAGGCAGACGCACCGATGACGGACGGACACAGGTGACACCGGCCAGAGGAGGCTACTAGGGCCACAGGGTGAGTCAGGGAAGCCTAGGCACCTCAAAACGGGGGCATCAGGCGAGGCTGAAAGCAGGAGGCGCCATGTCCCCAGGTCCTGCTCCACACCCTGGAGAGCAGGTGGGACCCCTGGCTGAGCTGGGAGGGCCCAGGAGGAATTGCCCAGAAGACACTGTCATGGAGATCTGGAGGCAGGAGGGAAGCAGGAGGAGTCAAGGAATAGTGACCTTTGCCTACTTGGATCCAAGAGTGTGGCAGCCGAATTACAGATCCTTCCAACCCATACCCCAGGGGACAGAATTACAGATCTTTGCACCCCATACTCCAGGGACCCCAGAATTCCTTTCAGGGAAACACACACCCATGAGAAAAACCTGCGTGATTCATGGGTTCCTGAATATGAGACCCACGAGGCTCCCTGGTCATCCCGCATCCCACAGGCAAACCTCCTTATGCCACCCCCACACACAGACCCCTGGGGTTCCACACCCCTTCTCAGTGCCTCATGCTGAGAAATAGTCAAAGACCACCGGACACAAGGAAACCTTCCACATGGAGAAAGAGGCAAAACCAAACTGTGTGGTCAGAGGAGATAATAAATGGGGCAGAAGAAAACTTCAACAGAGAAAAGCGCCCATTCAAACGCTCGGAGATGCCTGTCTCCCACCCATGGAACCACTGTGACGCCCAAGTGTATGTCAGCCTGTGCAGAGGACTCTCCTGTCTCTAGTGGAGACTCTGGGATCAAATTAGTGATGGGCACATGAACGCTCAACAAACTTCCAGAGGAGAAGGGAGAGGGCACACGGCTTTATTATGAACAGCCTAGGTCAACAAGATTGGCCTTGGATGGGATGTGGGTTTGAAGAGAAAGAGGAATCAAGAAAAATCCCAAGAGTTTTGACTTCAACAACTGGAAGCAGTGCAGCCCCCTGTACGGAGATGGAGGTAACAGGAGGAAGAGCACCTCGTGGGATAGGTGGGGAGGAAAGCCCTAGAGTGGGTGGACTGAGGCTGGAGAAAGCATGTGATGCCTTGGATAAGATGTCAGCTGACCCAATATTCGGGTCTGGGCTGGAGATGAGATTTTGGGAGCTTCTGGGTTATGGATGTGATTTACAGGTGACTTTGCCTGGGAAGAGCCTATAGCTGGAGAAGAAAGACAGGAGGAGATTAGGATGGTGGCAGGGGGACCAGGATTGGGCTCCAGGATCCCCCCCAAAAAAGCACTCTGGAGGAGGGGTTGGTGGAGCGAATGCTGCCGGGGGCACCCTGGTAGGGGTGACTATGGAGGCAGAGGGCACTGTGGTGGGCTGTGGGCCTGAGGAGAACAGGAAAGACGAGGTGGGAACAGTGTGTGTAGAAAGTCCTTCTCGGTGGTTTCTCTACAAAGGGAAGAAGAGGTAGCTGCTGGAGGGGGTGAGATCTAGGGGTCTTTTCATGCAGCAGCTCTCAGCATGGCGTAGGCAGACCAGTACCCCTGAGTGTAAAAGGGTGATGGGCCTGGGTGGGAGGGGCTTTGGACAGGCACAGGAGGGAAGACAGTGCAGAGCCTCAAGGCTGGGGGCGGGGTCGATGCGATGGTAAGCAGACCGGGATGTTCTCTCTGGATTCCTCCATAAAACCTAGTGGACAGTGAGAGAGAAAGAGAAAAGAGGGAGGAGAGAGGAGAGAGAGAGAGCAGTGAGAGCCCAGGCAGATGCGAGTTCCTGACCCGGGGAGGAAGCCCGGGAGGGCAGAAGGAGTCCTGCTCCTCCAGCTCTGGGGATCTGGGACCGGGAGTGTCTTCGGATCTGTAATGCCTGGGAGACACCTGGGCAAATTACACAGCAGCCCCAGTGCGCCAACACCTGGTCCAGGAGGACAGAGAGATTTCACATGTCCAGACGCCAAACAGAACTACACCAATGGGAAGGTGTGGAGGGTGACGTGGGACCTGATTTGCAGACTGGAACCTAAAGCCTGTGACTGAGGAAGTTAGGAAGGAAGAAGACAAGGAGAATTCAGGGACAGCTGGAGAAACGGCCTGGAGTTCCTACCAGTCAACGGGAAAAGCAGCAATCTTGTCAGTGGGAGCACCAAAGGGAAGGCTCCAGGCTGAGGGGAGATGGCTCCACCCCTCTTCCTTACCCTTCTCCTGCACAGCAGGCAGGTCTCCACCTGTCTGGTCCTCAGAGGATGCCTCACCTCACTGCACTTTCAGCTGTTTGTTTTTTAAGAGTTTGACTCTAACTCCCTGCCCCTAGATGCTGGAGGTAGGGCTGGAGCAAATGGAGTGGTTAGCCCACATTCTTCCCCTTCCCAACTCCAGTTCTGGGGAAGACCTGACCTGGGCCTTCTCAGGCCAGTGTCTTATACCTTAGGGGGACACACTCACGTTTTACTTATTTCATTTTATTTTTTGGAGATGGAGTCTCGCTCTGCCACTCAGGCTGGAGTGTAATAGTACGATCTTGGCTCACTGCAACCTTTGCCTCCTGGGTTCAAGTGATTCTCCTGCCTCAGCCTCCTGAGGAGCTGGGAACCTGTTCAAAGTTTTAAAACAGATGCACAATAATTCATACAAATAAACATATTCAAAGACATAAGGGCAGATAGCAGAGACATAAAGCAGGGAAGAAGGAATGTCTAGCACCCAACGAAAGAACTGAAATAAGAAACATGATGAGGCCAAATGTAGCCAAAGCCAGGTGAGCAGGCTAGAGGCAACTCACCCAAAAGGTAACAGGAAAAGAGAGACCCTGTGAAAGAACAGTTAAAGGTGATTAAGGTAATTAAAGAAGTGGCAATGTACACATAATGGAGTTCCAGGAACAAAGAGAAAAATAAAAATGGAGAAAAAAAATATTCAAAGGCTAAATGAGGAAAATTAAACAAAGATGAAAGCTCTCAAATTGAAAGGGCTTAGAGAGCATCAAATAGGATGGATGGGAAACTTACACGTAATTGATAGTGAAATTCAAGAGTATCAAAGAAAATTCCAAAAGTTTCTATGAAGAGCAATCACCTACAAAAGAGTAAGAATAAGTTTGGTTTCAGAGTTTCCAACTGCCACACTGGGTGCCAGAAGACCCTGAAGTAATATTTTTAAAGACCTGAAGGAAAAGAATTTGACATAGAAGTTTATAGCCAGCTCAACTGTCACTGACATATGAGCACATATCAAATTATCTTCCAATATAAAAAGCCTCAGAAGATCCACTTTGCCAAGACCCACTTTGAAAATGTTCTTCAAGGAAACTGGAAGATAAACAAACCCAGAAGGATGTTGTGTGAGATATAGGAACTATGGGTATAAAAAGCTTTAGATCAAATAGATTTTAGTAAAGTCTACTGTTGTCTAAAAATGCCAGGACCAAAATGAGGAGAAGAGACAATGTACATTTACAACAATGCAAAAGTAAATATCTAAACAGAATCAACATGGGAGTCCAAAGATTTAATATTAATCTGCTCAGAAAATCAATAGGATTAGACATATATTGATGTGGTTCTCAAACTAAATGTAACCACCATTAAAAACTATAGAAGAAACTTGGGGAAAAAGAAAGGAATGTAAAAGCCAGTTATGAACGAAGGAGGCAGAAATAAAGTCCTGATGCAACCACAGACACTTAATGAGCTAAAAACACGAATACAAAGCTTGGATTTACAAAAAAAGAATAAACAGTTTTCTAAGAGAAGCACACTTAAAAGTAAATAAGTGTGCTTTAAAATAAATACAAAAAGAAGTGCTAGGAAAATTTGAATCAACATAAAACTAGATAGTAGCCCTACTATCTGCAAAGTCCAAGGCAAAGAAATCACCAAAGATCAGCATGAGGTTATCTGCTTGTAAGAGGAAACAGTAAACAAGATGCAACCATCATGAACTTATGTGTACCGAATAATCTTTCTTTAGAAAAGCAAAAACTGATACATCTAGACAGAGAAAAACATAAGTTGGCAATTATATTAGATATTTCTTAAACCATATAAAACAGCAGAGACATCAAATGTTTGAAATATACAAATTCTAAATTATTATATTTACATAGAACTCTGCATCCAATGGAAACTATACTTTTAGAAATGCATAGAATGTTTATACAATTTGATTGTATGTAATGAAAAATGTATTTGGCAAGAAAGAAACACAATAAACTCTAAAGCAACAAAGGGTGTCCTCTCTAACATACTACAATAAATTTTCAAATAAATAACAAAAGGATAGAATTTTTAAAATACCACATTTTTGGAAAGAGAATAACATTACTCAATAGCCCCTGGGTTTAAAAGTAAATCAGAAGAGGGTTACAAAATATTTAGAACCAAATGAAATAAAAACAGAAATGTCAAACTTCGTGGGACAATGTTAAATTAGTACTTAAAAGAAATTTTATAATTTCAAATGTATTTACAGGAAGCAAGAAAACTTCAAAATGAAACAATGTATTCAATACAAAAATTCTGAAAAAAGAAAAAACTGAATAAATTGAAAACAAGAAGAAAGGAAATAATAAATATAAGGACAGAAACAAACAGTTATCAAAAAAATATTAACCAAAAAAACCCCTTACTGCTTAGAAAGATTAATAAAATAAATAGAGCTTGAACAAGACCAATCAAACCAAAAAACAGGTAAGGGCCGGACATGGCGGCTCACGCCTGCCATCCCAGCACTGTGGGAGGCTGAGGCAGGTGGATCATGAGCTGAAGAGATCAAGATGATCCTGGCCAACATGGTGAAACCCCGTCTCTACTAAAAATACAAAAATTAGCTGAGAGTGGTGGCAGGCACCTGTAATCCCAGCTACTCAGGAGGCTGAGGCAGGAGAATCACTTGAATCAGGGAGTCGGATGTTGCAGTGAGTTGAGATCACACCACTGCACTCCAGCCTGGTGACAGAGTAAGATTTGTCTCAAAGAAAAACAAATAACAGCAAAAAGATACAAACAAACAAAATATAGAACAAAAGGCCCCACAGATAGAGATTTGCTAACATTTTAAAAAATGGTACATTATTTAGGAAGTATAGATGAAAGACACATATTTTTCAAAAATATAAATGCTGAAACTGTAACAAGAATTTTTGTAAAAAAAAAAATATTGCACGGGCTGGATGTCGTCGCTCACGCCTGTCATCCCAGCACTTTGGGAGGCCAAGCTGGGCAGATCACCTGAGGTCAGGAGATCAAGACCAGCCTGGTCAACATGGTGAAACCCCGTCTCTACTAAAATACAAACATTAGCTGGGCGTGATGGCGGGTGCCTATAATCCCAGCTACTCGGGAGGCTGAGATGGGAGAATTGCTTGAACCCAGGAGATGGTGGTTGCAATGAGCCAAGATCACACCACTACACTCTAGCCTGGGCAAGAATCTGTCTCAAAAAAAAAAAAGAATCCTGCACTATTCCATGTGTAAGACAGCCTAGAACAGGCTAACTAATCTAAGGTGAAAAATAAACTAGAAATGGATCAAAGACCTAACTGTAAAAGGTAAGACTATAAAAGTCTCAGAAAAAAATACGAGTGTCAATCTCTGCAGTCTCAGATTAGGGAAAGCCTTTTGTTACATGATATGAAAAGCACAAAGAACAAAAGGAACATGGAAACTTCCAGAAACATCAAGAGAGTGAAAAGACAAGCCCAAGAGTGGGAAGAAGTCTGTGCAGACCAGTGTCTCATAAATGGTGTGCATGCAGAATAGATCCAGAACTCTTCCAACTCCGCAGTGAAAGAATGACCCCACTGCGCCTAATGGACAAAGGATCTGAAGAGGCGTTGCTCTGAGGAAGACAAACGAAGGGGCAGGCACAAGTGAGGATACGCAGCGTCATCAGCCATTAGGAAAACGGGAATCAAGCCACACTCAGACACCACCCCATACCAGCTAGCATGGCGATCAGGACGCAGACCGACTGCAACAAGGGCTGCCAAGGACGAGCAGAGCCCGGAACCCTCACGCACTAAAGGGAACATAAGGCAGCCAAGCGTGCATGTGCTTCAGGCAACGGCCTGGCAGATCCTCAGCATGTAAACAGAGTGAACGTGGAATACATAAGAGAGGGGACACTGTATGTCCCCACAAAAATGTGCACATGACGATCATCACAGAATTGTTCGTAATAGCCAAAAAGTGTAAACAACTCACATGGCCATCAGCTGATGGACAGCGACATAAAATGTGGCCAATCCACACGATGGAGTATTATCCGGCAATAAAAAGGGAGGAAGTACTGGTACGCACAACACCGATGAACCTTGGCAACATGCCACTGTGTGAAAGAAGCCACGTGCACAAGGCCACGTATCGTATGATTCCCTTACAGGAAACATCCAGAACCGGCAAATCTGTAGAGACAAAAAGATTAGCCATTGCCTAAGGCCAGGGAGGAGGACTGAGGCGGCAGGAGTGTGAGGGGAATGGGGAATAGCTACTAATGGGTACAGATTTTTTTTTTTAAGTTGATGAAAATATTCTAAAATTGATTGTGGCGGTTTCACAATTCTATGAGTACTAAAAACCACTAAACACACTTTAAACATGTGAATTTTATAGTATGTGAATTATAGTTCAGGAAAGCTGTTAAAATAAATGAACTGGTTCCTTTTGGAGAAAACAGGACAGAAGAAATAGAGAGGAGATGACAGTTCTCTGAGCACACCTTTTTAGTTTTAACTTTTGGAATCATGACATTTTACATATTCAAATAATTAAATTATCGAGAAGTGGGGAAAATGCTATGACAGAATTCCAAAAAAGGAACCCAACTGTCTTTCAAATTATTAGCCATCATCAGAAGGAGAGTTGGGAAAGAACAAATTTAAGTAATTTTTGAAGACAGCACTTTGACCACATACCCTCAGACTAAAGAAAAACGCTGCAAACAGGTGTGGAACTCTCAGTGGGTTTGTTTTCTGTGGTCCTGTGGGTGGAGCTGTTCCAAACCTGCTCTGTGCTATGGTGCGTTTGAGTCACGTGTGATGCTGCCTTGGCTGCTGTGAGCTGCAGTCGTCACCATGCAATTTGGGATGTGCAGGAGTGGGGCAGGCAAGGACGTGCCGTGGTGCTGGTTGCAGTGGAGGTAGAAGGCTCTGGAGGTTCTGATGACCATGAACAACGAGCACATCTCACACACATCTTGACTTCTAAATCCCATTCCTCACTAAGAAGAACCAGAATCCTTGGAGCAAGGGCTGGATCCAGTGACATGGCAGAGAAGGTGCATCCCGCTGCTCACGCCTGTAATCCCAGCACTTTGGGAGGCCGAGGAGGGCGGATCACGAGGTCAAGAGATCGAGACCATCCTGGTCAACATGGTGTGAAACCCCGTCTCTACTAAAAACACAAAAAAATTAGCTGGGCGTGGTGGCGCGTGCCTGTAGTCCCAGCTACTCGGGAGGCTGAGGCAGGAGAATTGCTTGAACCCAGGTGGTGGAGGTTGCAGTGAGCCGAGGTCACGCCACTGCACTCCAGCCTGGCGCCTGGTGACAGAGTGAGACTCTGTCTCAAAAAAAAAAAAAAAAAAAAGAAAAGAAAATGAGGACTCAAAACAAGGATTGGTTCAAAGAAGGATGCTGGAACCGCCTGGACAGACCCCCATGGCAACCCTGGAACAATGTGGGCAGCAACAATTATCAGAACAATAATCAACTGTAACCCACTATAAACAGAATAACATTACCAAACAATCCGCGAACCCACAGTGATAATAAACACTGGGAAGAAAGTGGCCCTTCTTTATAGAATGCTGTAAGAAGTGATGGAGTTGGAAAATTAGCATATTGAACCATTGCCGAAAAGGTTGACCCAACTAAGTGCAAACGTGACTTGGTGCCAGTGAGGCTAGCCTGGGGCAGGTGGCAGCTTTGTGACAGACAGGGCATTTTCAGCCTCAGCAGGTCACCCACAATACACCCAAGGACATGGAAAATCAGTGACTATTCAGAGGAGGAACCACCTTACCAAGGACCAAAATTAACATTGCCAATAAGGACAAACTGACAGATGCCTCTGCATTTGATATCCCAGGGACGCTGTTTACAGAGCACTCCAGCCAGAAATACTAACTTGAATTCAATCCTGACAAAATATCAGACCAAACCAAACTGAGGGGCATTCTTTAATACAACAGGCTGAAGAACTGTAGCAGATTAAAGAATAAAGTGATGTGATTACTAAATAGAGCATGTGATCTAGCACTCCGTCCTGGATCAAGAAAAAAAAAGGATAGAAAAGAAACTGTCAAAGTTAGAATGCACCTGCAGATGAGATAGAGAGTACTGGCTCCACGTTACATTTCTGAATTGATAGCGTGTGTGGTTACATGAGAATATCCTTATTCTTAGGATATAAACACTGAAGGTTTTTTTGTTTGTTTTTGTTTTCTGGTTTCCGTTTGTATTTTTGTTTTGGTTTGTTTTGAGACATAGTCTCACTCTGTTGCCCAAGCTGGAGTGCAGTTGCATGACCTCAACTCACTGCAACCTCCGCCTTCAGGATTCAAGTGATTCTCCCGCCTCAGCCTCCTGAGTAGCTGGGATTACAGGTGTGTGCCACCACGCCCGGCTAATTTTTGTATTTTTAGTAGAGACGGGATTTCACCATGTTGGCCAGGCTGGTCTCCAACTCCCAACCTCAAGCGATCCACCTGCCTCGGCCTCCCAGAGTGGTGGGATTACAGGCATGAACCACCGCGCCTGGCCAATAAACACTAACGTATTAAGGGGTAAGGGATATGAAGTGAAAAAAGAAAGAGGCAAGGAGAGACCTAGGGAAAGGGAAAATAGACTGCTATGATGAATGTGGCAAAAAGTTAACAAAGGATAAATATGGATAAAGAGTATATGGAAGGTTTGCTTTGTTCTTTTTTTCCCCTTAAATTTCTGTAAGTTTGAAATTAGTTCAAAACAAGAAGCTAAAAACAAAAATAAAATGGAACAGAGTAACTTCCCTTAAACAACGCAGCCTCCTTTTGAAGCTGCGGCATCTGAGACACAGGTGACGTCTGCACCCCCCATTCTGTCTCCCTCCCAGCCAAGATGATTTTGAAAAAGTCCACAGTTGCAAACCATTGGTGTGTTCTACAGAGGGTTTTCTAATCATTCACATGGTTAACATGGTTAGCAGGTTAACACTCTTCATTCTGTGTGTTAGGAACTTCCATGAGACAGGGTGGGGTGTTTCCTTCACTGGTGCCGTCAGGCTGGTTTTTCTCAAGTGATGGAACCCCAGGCTGGTGGTCCAGGGCTATGCCATCCGTTCCTTTCCACACCGGAGTGTGGATGTGGATCCTCAAGCCCGCTCCTCGTGGTAGCAATGACACGTGCCCCTCTAGGGACTGGACTGCATTTCACGCCAAAAGGAGGTAGGAAGGCATGGGAAGGTGTCCTCAATCTGGGCTTGCATTCACTTGCAAAGGGAAACGCACTCAGCCGCTAACCTTCCCCTTCTCGGTGGCCAGACTGTGCTGTGTGCACACCAAGGGTCAGAACACAGGCACCAGCTGGCAGAGGACCAGCTGGCGAGGGACCCACGCTGGCAGAACGCAATTCCAGTCCTGCAACCAGCTCCAAATTCAATGTTAAAAGCCACATTTAGCAAATGAGATTTTTCCCTGAGCTTTATTTTTTTTTTAAAGGGCTGCATGCTTTCTATTTGAGATAATCTGAAATTATAGAAAATGCACAATGGGAATATCGCATGGCGGGCTCGACCTTGCCAAGCTTTGGCTGACGGCAAAAAACTACTCTCTGGCTCGAACGCTCTGTGCTCTGCGATTGTTTTGTGTGGAAACAAAATCTCTGGGGTTGATTAGATATGCTTGGAAATTCCTTGTAACAAATGAAACTGCAGCTAAAATGCACTGTGCTCCAACTGGGACTTTGTATTTCACATATTATTTTTGAAAAACCACACAGAAAACGTTGCAAAAGCTACCAGGACTATAAAAGTTATGTATGTAGGCTGGGCATGGTGGCTCACGCCTGTAATCCCAGCACTTTGGGAGGCCGGTGTGGGAGGACTGCAGAGGAATTTGAGACCAGCGTGAGACAGACAGCAAGACCCTGTCTCTACATACAAATTTCAAAATTAGCTAGGCATGGTGACACACACCTGTGGTCCTGGCTACTTTGGAGGCTGAGGCAAGAGGATCATTTCTGCTCAAGAGTTTGAGGTTACAGTGAGCCATGATCACCCCAGTGCACTCCACACCTGGCCAACAAGTAAGACCCTGTCTTGAACTTTTTAAAAAATGTTTTCTACATAAAGAAACTTTTCAGATTGAGACTTGACATTTAATAACTTTCTGTAATAATGGAGGGTTTGAAGTTCGGTTTAATTTCTGAAATCTTTCTATGGGTTTCAGGTTGCAGGTATGGAACCCTGCAGGGACGGGATCTACAGGGCTTCAGGCTGGCGGGAGTGCTAACTGATGCTGCCTAGTGTGAAGCAGCGCAAGTGTGAAAGGAAAATACCTGCAGTGAGAAAAGAAATGAATTCACACCATGGGCCTGCAGATGCGGAAATGAGGTGTCACTGAGGCCAGGCGCCTGCGCTCTGGGGTTCCTGGCCGGGTTCCCAGAAGGAAGGGTGTGGTTTCTTTTTCCTCTTGATGGCTGGCTCCCGACCCTGGATACCTCAGAGTCAATTCCAGACATTTGGGGTTGAGTAATCAGAGGAAAGGAAATAGAGACGTCTGAATTTTTCACATCACTGTATTTTGAACATGATAAGTATATTTCTGTTACTAAAATAGTAAATGCATTTTACTAATAGTACATTTTAGTTACTAAAAAGGGAAAAAGTTACTCAAAAATATAAATATTGAATTAATAAACTCTTGCATTAGAAGAAAATACAAAGCAGTTAGCAAAGACAGATGTGAACTGCAAGTGTTGACATGTGTTCGTGAACGTCTGGGCGCGGTTTATTCTGATTTTCTCTTCGGTGAGCTGAAATCAGGACGGCAGGACCGGTGATGCCTCTGTGACCAGGCTGGACGGGCTCCTGGGTGCCCACCCCACCCTCTCCTGCAGCCATTCCTCCAGGGCAGGCCTCCTGTCCTGGCAGCCTGGCTGTTGGTGTGTCACACAAAATCACGTGTGCTGTGTTCTGCAGAGAGCAAAGCCAAGTGTCAGCACAAGACAGGCAGGCTGGCTCTCGCAGACCCTGTGATGGAGCCCCCGCACCCTGGGCATGCTCTGATCACAGAGGTGGCAGCTTCCGGCAGTCCCCCGACCTGTCATTCCTGTCCCATGACTTCAGGGAGGGGCAGCTCCTGGGAGCTCCCCACCAGGTGACACCTGGGACTCTGCCCTTCCTTCCTGGGCTGCAGTGTGAGTTGGGCGGGGGTCTGGAGACCCTGAGGGCTGCCCCAACACCCCTGCCTGTGTTCCTGTTGTGACGCGGGTGCATCTTGTATTTACTGCCGAAGCCGCAGGAGGGGTGTGGGGCACCTGTGCATCTGACTGGTACCTGTCTAACCCCAACCCACCTGGGCCACCATGGGATAGAGCACGAAGCAGAGCCCCAGACGCACACTTGATGGACCTTGTGGCTGAGCCGCCAGCCCAGCGAGTGGGAGGCCTTTGCAGTTCAGCTGCATGAGGGCATAACAACGGGGCCTCTGCACTTCTGTCTGTGTGAGCACATGCGCTCAGAACAAGAAGGCTTCTGACCTGGTCAGACACTTCACACGCACTTAATGGAAGAAGCTTTGGGCGTGCTATCAAATGCTTTGTCACACGCACACAACATCTCCGTCCCAGCATGAAGGAAAGGCAGCTGACCCTGGCAGACCCCACGCAGACTGGTCTCCACCGGAGGCCCGATCGTTTCCCCTTCTGGCCACGTGGTTTCCAGTGTCCACAGTTCTCTACTGAGGACGTCACCTCTGGCCACTGGGCTTGCCAGGCACCCTGTGCGAGGGTGAAACTGGCTGCCCAGCCTCTCGGCCCTGCCCTTATCATGGTAACTGTGCCCTTCAGCAGACGTCCCTGCATCAGCCCTTGGGTCTGTCCCCTGTGGGGCCCTGCCTGGCAGCCCCGGGTACTACTGGTTCATCCACTCCCCACTGCCCAACCACCATCCCGTGCCAGGCAGGCGGGGCTTAGAATAAATCAGAAAACAAAACAGATGGAAGCCTAGCCTCATGGAGCTCACAGAATTCTGACGGGAGAATCACATTCAATGGTGCTGTGGTGTGGCTGTGTCCCCTCCAGAATTCACATGACATTGTCACTGTCATTGTGGTGGTGTTAAGAGGCAGGGCCCCTAGTCTTTCATGCCTCATAAAGACGCAGCAGGGAACTAGCTGAGGCCTCTTGACCTCCAGCCCATCCACCATGTGAGGATACAGTGTACCCAGTAGATACTAATCTGCCCAGTCCCCCTACCATGTGAGGGTACAGTGTACCCAGCAGATACTAATCTGCCCAGCCCCTCCACCATGTGAGGGTACAGTGTACCCAGCAGATACTAATCTGCCCAGCCCCTCCACCATGTGAGGGTACAGTGTACCCAGCAGATACTAATCTGCCCAGCCCCTCCACCATGTGAGGGTACAGTGTACCCAGCAGATACTAATCTGCCCAGCCCCCCCACCATGTGAGGGTACAGTGTACCCAGCAGATACTAATCTGCCCAGCCCCCCCACCATGTGAGGGTACAGTGTACC
>PVKV010037768.1:0-14515 GCA_004027835.1 Alouatta palliata
AGCCATCCAGTCCCCACATCCATAGTACATAGGACAGTCCCCCATACAACAGAGAGCCATCCAGTCCCCACATCCATAGTACATAGGACAGTCCCCCATACAACAGAGAGCCATCCAGTCCCCACATCCATAGTACATAGGACAGTCCCCCATACAACAGAGAGCCATCCAGTCCCCAAATGTCAGAAGTACCAAAATGCGAACCCTGAACTAGATAATGAATGACTTATTATATCACGCGTCTCATCTGTATTTAGGTGGATGAACTAAACGCATAGATTGTTTCCCTTCATGTTACTAACCAGGAGAAAAAAGTGGGATGTTTATAAAAGTCTGTTAGTCCACGAAACAGGCCCTATCTTCTCCTCATCTCAAACTTCAACTGCCACTAAAAATATAAAACAAGTCATTTGGATAGAAGCACCTATAACAACGCATAAAGTGCATTCTGTTTCTACTAAGTTGTACAATGTGTGATACCCTAAATCAAATCCTATGAGTTAGGCTACATGTAGGATGTTTACACCATGCTTTTAAAATTCTCCTCCAAACCATAAGACTGAGAGTCAGAAGGGCTGAGTTGTCCAAGGTTGCCCATTTAGGAGAAGGCAGGATCAGAGCCAAGGCCAAGTCTTTCATGAGGCTCACTCCTTCCCTTAATGCTGCAGTATCAACCAATTCGCTATATGTCTCCATGCTTATTAAATTTTGAACAGAGATGAACATCTTAAGTAAATGTGATCCTGCCCCAGCGTGTTAAAAGAAAGGGGATACCTAAAAATCTTCCAGAAAGTGCTAACTGCTTGAGATGCTAAGTTCTAAGGACACACCCCCAACCCTCTCTACCCCAACCCCCTCTACTCCACAGCCTCAATCTTACCTGAAAGGCCAGGCTCTCCCAGTAGGGGTGGGGGGCACTCCCTAGCACATCCTAGCCGGGAAGATCTGCAGCATGCAGTGGTTGGAAAATGAAACAAGTGCACTGCATGCTTATAAGCTTGAGGACCATTTATAGCAAAGACCAGAGCTTTTAGTATTGGGGTATAATCAATGTCATGTCAATTCCAGCTTCCGCAAGAGGTAACCAGCACTGCACAGCTTAAGGAACACCTCACAGAAGAGAGGGGAATGACTTAATTGTTCCTCAGTCCTTGCTTGCTGAGCAGTAACCATGCTTCCTTTCTAGGGTGTGAGAGCCCTTTCTCAGCGTTAACCATCCTCCACTACTACCAGGAAGGAAAGGAGGGACTGAGGATGACACTGGAACCTGTGTGAAGCAACAGAGGCACTGAAACATCTCCGTTTACATGAATTTGACAAAGAAACAGAAAAGAAATGAAAAGACCCTTGTTTGCAGTGCACAGCAATTCTTTCTACTCCCACTATCAGCAGGAGTCCTGCAGAACAGAGGAAATTCCAGGGTGAACAGAATGTTCCATGCCTCCCACCCCTGAATCCTTCAAGACTTTGTGGGCCTGACCCAAGGGAATGCTATCAATAAGTGCAATTAAATATTTTTAAAAGGCTGGCCTTTGCTTTGTGGATTTTTTGGTGTTTACCATGAGTGTTGCAATTACAAATATCAAACTGATTCTGCCCACGGTGAGGATGTCAGCACATGCTCATGTAAGCCGGATGGAACTCATCAGTCAGGGCCAGGCGAGCAGGGACACCGGTGAGGAGAAGGGCAGAGCAGGGCAGAGTGGGCTTGAGGAAGCCATTACGCATGTTCTCTAAGAGGGTCGTTTAGCTACAGATGTACCAGCAGATAGTATAATGTGGTGATAACCCCTTTCTTGGTGGAATTTTAAGTCTTTATTAAAAGTAGTGAATAAATCAGGAGCTCATTGGAGAAGATATTTGCCAATTAACAAGTAGCAGCTGTTTTTCTTTCTTTATAAGGGCCCAACTGATTAAAATTGTATGCCTCATTTAAGCAAGAATCTCGTGTACTTTACCTGGGGAAAAAAAAGGCTGTGCATTCTTTATTCAAACAAAGTGCATGCCTCTGTGATTAATTAAAACATTCCGAAACTGAATGCAAATTATCACCACACAGAAGCATTTGCACTTGCTCTGTATCATGTGCACATTTTTAGTTCCTTGTTTAGCATGATCTGCCTCCTTAAGAGAATCTGCTTTGGATATTATAAATATATAACAATAGCTTAAGGGAGCTGCAGCCAGCCCACAGAGCCAAGAGCCTGCCCCAGCCAGGAGGAGGAGGACACCTGATCCTCACCACCTAGTACAGCCCCCTTGAGGCTGAGAAGGCTTCCTGGCTGCAGGCAGTGATGCTATTGTCTGGCAGTGAAATGGCCGGGATCACTTCCCTGACACACACACACACACACACACACACACACACACACACACACACCTGGTCACCACCACACACTCATCCCTGCAGGCCTCATCTAATCACTCCTGGAAGCCATGGGGCTGTAAAGACAGACACCCTGCACCAGCTCTCCGTGGCTGCCTCTGGAGCCAGCTCAGCGAGGAGAAGGCACACCTGGCCCATAGGCACAGCCTGATCTAGTTCAGCTGTGTCCCCACCCAAATCTTATCTTGAATTGTAGCTCCCATAATTCTCATGTGTCATGTCATGGGAGGGGCCTGGTGGGAGGTAAACATAGGGGCAGGTCTTCACTGTGCTGTTCTTGTGATAGTGAATAAGTCTCATCAGATCTGATGGTATTGATGGTATTATAAAGGAAATTTCCCCTGCACACACGCTCTCTTGCCTGCCGCCATGTAAGACATGACTTTCCTCCTCCTTTGCCTTCCACCACAGTTGTGAGGCCTCCCCAGCCATGCAGAACTTTGAGTCCATTAAATCTCTTTCCTTTATAAATTACCCAGTCTTGGGTATGTCTTTGTTAGCAGTGTGAGAACACACTAATACATAGCCCTTCCTAAAAGAGCTCCAAATGGTACATCAACCCCATGTAAACTCAGGCCAGGCAGTCCAGAAGCCCCTGTCCTGGCTTTGATGCACTATTAAGAGGATGCTAGAGGCCACCTGAAGCCCACCATGGAAGGCTGCAGAACCAACCACATTCACCCTCACCTGGAAGGTTCAGGTAGACTCTCACTGGCCAGTGGAAAACTAATCCATCTCCCAACTGACATAAATGCAACCTGAGAAAACCAGTGTTTCTTTTCATACTCTATTCTGCCACTGGTCCTTAATTCATCATCCATCCATCCATCCATCCATCCAGGATCTTTTTTTTTTAGAGAAAGAGTCCTGCTCTGTTGCCCAGGCTGGAGAGTGCAGTGGTGCCACCATAGCTCACTGTATCCTTGAACTCCTGGGCTCAAGCGACCCTCCTGCCTCGGGTCATAGGTGCACACACTGACTTATTTATTAAGGATCTCCCACAAGCTGAAGATGGCCGATGTATCACCCACCCTTTCAGAGCCCACAGTGTAGGTGGGAGGCCAAAAGGCAGACAAATATGTAGGAGAAGATGCAAGAAGTGTTCGTAGAGGTGGGGGAATACTGCTCTGTACCTGGGGAGGAGGGAAAGCATGTGACAGAGGAGGGGAAAGCCACGCGAGGAATCACCCCCACCATGCTTGCCCAGTGAGCACAGCAATGGTGTGGGTGCTCCAGAGAGGAGGGGCAGAGGTGGGGAGTATGGAGTGGCAAGAGGCCTGTGGGTAGGTGGGGACAGCAAGAGGATGGGAGGGAGCAGAAAGGTAGCCTGGGATGGCATCCTGGCCAGGGTTGCCCAACGAGTCTCTGTTCACATGCTTTGCTCCCTCTGCCACCTCTTCCACCCACCCCTTTCTCCTGCACACCCTTGGCCTTCCTTCACAACACAAAGCTCACGTTCTGTCTTCTTTGCTTTCTCTTACGAACCCCAAGGGTTAATATCTTATATGTAACGGCAAATGTTCTCAGCACTGCCAGATGAAGGAACAAGCCCTCTTTCTTACCCTGAATCCCCAAAGTTGACCTTTTCACATCAAAAGCGTTCTCTGAAAGTGTGTTTTTCACAGCTAAACTCCCAGATTGCTAAACTCAGATCCTGTCCCCTAACGCCATGTCTGCAGCTGAAGGTACTCAAAAGCTGAGTTGACTTTAGTCTACACAAAAATTGTCATGAAGAAATGCCTAAAGGATACAGTTGAAAGCCACAGAAAGTACATACCTGCAAGCCAAATGCTACGTGGAATAAAATGGAAAAATAACTTTACTCACAAAAAGAAAGTTTCCTTTGTGCAACCGAAAAATGACTCACCTGTGTTTTTCAGCGGGTGGGCCAGGGAGAACACCTGTGACCATCTTCATTTTTACAACATTCTTTCTCAGAGATGACCCTGGACACAGCATCTTTAAAATATCCATCCCAGAAACAATCTTAAAACTCAGCCAGCTGCAGGGCTCAGAGGCCTCCACGTGGCGCTCTCTTCTCGCAGGGTTCTTCCTGGAGGCAGCAGCACCCTTCGTTCTCCCTCACTCACCGTGACCCCAGCAATCAGGTTTATGTGGCGAGTTAAGTCTCACACCCTCGGCTACTCAAGATGGACAAGATGCTGAACAGAGCTGCTCACCCGAGGACGCCCAGGTAGGCAGCCTGCTTGGCTCTGTGGGGACGCTTAGGCTCGCCCAGCCCACATCCCTGTCACCCCTCTCCTAAAAAGATGACTCCACCCTCTTGTGCTGAATGGCTACTAGTAGGATGGTTCTGGCACCAAAAAAAAAAAAAAAAAAAAAACAGCTCTCCCAGTTTGAGAAAGCATAATTAGACTTCCCTGACATTACAGGTTCTGGCAAGGCCCAACCAGTACATTTGCTGCAGTGTTTAAAATTGGAATCCTTTCTGCTTCTTGTAAGGCCGAACAAGAGGCAGAGTATTTTTATCTCTAAATTGCTTGTCATCTCCATTGACCTTCAGACGGGTGAGCGCAGAGGGTCTGAATACTCACTGGTTGTAGACACTGAGACGAGTGGGCTGTACTCGCACTCCCCAGAGGGGCTGGTGACCTTCAGGCGAAATCTATATAGCGTCCTTGGTTCCAGACCTTCAACAACATGCTTCGTTGCATATCCCCTAGACAGGAGGAAACAAACGTGCTGAGGACACCAGGTAACCTAACCCACACTCTCTGATAAGACACAAGAAGAGCAGATGGAAGTGACTTTCCTTCATTTCCAGGACAGAGCTGATGGATCCTGCTTTGCTGAAGTCCTAGAGAATGAAGGACAGGTCCCACTTGGTGCCTCTATCCCTACCCAGCAGGTGCCCTCTGTCCCATAGGGCCTAGCCCCGGGCCTGACACATAGCTAGCATGCAGTTTTGTACTTTTGAGAAACAATCATGTTAACCGTGACATTTGTCCTCAAGTCACAAAGTTTTATATTCGAAGGACATGACAGGCAGTCAAATCATATACACGTTATTTTCAAGTGGGGGCCATCGAGTGGTGAGGGCGGTGAGGTTCATACACAGCTGCATAACTATTACAGGCAAAATACCACTGCAGGGAAAGGACCTGAAGAAGTCACATGCAAGACTGCTTGTAGCCCATGAGCAGCTTCCAGCAGAGCTGGGAGCTCAGGCAGCACATGGAAGACTGCTAACATCATGCCCCATGGTCAAGTTCATCTTAGGAATGTTTGTGGGAAATGGATGCTGAGTGCTTCTAGGATAGAGACTCACAGTGGAAATCCACACACCTCTAGAGGGAAGTAGCCCTGAGTCTAATCATCTGCAGCCTGCAATTGAGCACCGAGATGCAGCTGGGCAGTCTGCCCACCTGCAAGATGATGCTGGGACCCAGCAGAATGCTATGGTAAGATCTCACCCTCGGCTTGTCAGCAGGTCCCAGGAGCCTGGCTTTGACTTGGCATGCATTCTGTAACATCAGGTCTCCAAAACTCGACAGAGCCATACATACTTCCCAATATTATCCAAAGCCTCTATATTACCCATTTCTCTTTGCTGCCAACATGTTTTATTCTTATCTGACTAAACTCCATGGATCCCTTTGCAAATCCTAGTTCTAAATTGTCTTCTTCTACTCAAAGTCTTGGTTTTTGAGAGAGAGAGAGAGAGAGAGAGAGAGAGAGAATGTATGTGTGTGTGTGTGTGTGTGTGTGTGTGTGTGTGTGTGTGTGTGTCATTTCCAGCTTTTCTTCTTTCCCGCTTCAACACTAAATCTAGTTCTTGTTCTCCTCCCTTGGACCATTCTCCATAGCTACTTAGATGCCAAGGTTACCACTGTTTCCTCCAATTTTTTTTCCTGTCTCTAGTTTTCATTTTATTCTCAACAGATCCTCCAAAAATACCAGAACCGTTCTATGGGATTAACAACTAATTTTTCAAGGATGATTACATGCAACTAAAGATTTACACATCAATTCTATTCCAGGCAACTCAACAAGTATATCTCGTGCCCATTATTTGCAAGGTGCTGGGACAGGCTGGGATGTAGCCCCGAGCCAGCTCAGGGCCAAAAGGAACCTGTCAACACTGAGTTGACTCCAACTTTCTACTGATGGGGTGACAAGAAGAGGGGCATCAAGGACAGTCAGGAAGGAACAGCTGAGCAAGGGTGAAATGACAGTACTGGAGTTAGCATCACCAATAAACACCCGAAAAAACCTGACTTCAGATCTGGGCCGGGCAGGTGAGCTAAAACCTCATCTAATCATCAGACAGCCTTGCCCACTCACTCCCAGCCCCCACCGGATTCTCTCCCCTGAAGGACAAGGCATGGCATTAAGTGTATGGCTAAAGAATAGACCCAACACTTGTTGTAGAGGGAGGAATATCTCCAAAGGAGAACCCAGAAGGGCTTCTAAGTTCCTTCTGCCAAACTCATCCATCAAACAAGTAATTCCCCCACTGAGGAACAGACATAGGGCAGGAACAGGTATCTGAGGAAAGGGTACAGGGCAGAGAAAGTGAGGTGGCAGGAGAGTGTCCTCTGGTAGAGGAATCTCTGATGTCAAGTGAGAAATGGCATAAAGGACTTCCATGACAGACAGGCAGATATCTCCCAGGCAGTCTGAAAAAGGGGCTCCCCAGCAGGGTTGGAAGGAAACACAATGCCTGGGAAAGTCATGGTCTAGGTCTCACTGCTGTGAGAGTCAGGATGCAGAAGAGTCTGGCGCATCCAGGAAAGAGGTGCCTCTGTGAAATCTGACAACTCTGACATGATAATTCTAACTCTAACATCTAACAGGACCTTTTTTTTTTTTTCAAAACTAGAAAACATTTACAAAGATCTTCTTTACTTGATGCTTCTTTCCTTTTGTTAAAATGTCAAATTGTAAGGTAAAATCAAAATCAAGTACTAAACATTTATTGATCCTTTTTTTGCATCACAAAGTCACTTGAGGCACCAAACCTAAATGACTTCTTGGGTGTAGTGTGAGCAGAGCCAAGAAAAAGACTAAGCACATCAAGGAACCTCCGACCACGCACCTATCTCTGCCTCCCTGCTCTGTGCTGTGGATTCAGCCTCCTAACTGGCATCATCTGTGCTGGAAATACATTTTTCTTCACCTACAAGAAGCCAAATGTGCTGGAAGTCAAGCTGACCTCCGCAGTCCCTACCATCCCTGCAGGAACATGTTCCTCTCCCCACGGAGCTAGAGTCTAGTTCTTCTCCCTTGGAACAGAATGGAATGTGCTGGAAGGGATGCTGTACAGCTCTGGGTCTGGGCTTTAAGATGCCCAGAAGTTGCTGCTTCTCCCCCCTTGGAAGCTGGCCACCACGTAAAGAAGTTCAACTTCCCTGTTGGAGAAAGAGGCCACCTGGTAAGACAGAGTCCGCGGAAGATCCAGACCTCAAGGGAGATGAAGAAGCCCAGCCAGTTTCATCACACCTGGGTAAAGCCGTTCGGATTTTCCAACCGGGAGAGCTGCAACAGCCAAGACCGCATGGGGCAGAAACAAGCCCTCAACACCCGAGCCAAATTACAGATCGTGAGCAGACACATGACCGTCTCTGCTGTAAGCCACTAAGTCTGGGGCTGGTCTGTGATGCAGCAGATGACTGAGATAGTCTATATCAACAGAAAACAGACTGTAAGAAAGACGATGAAGAAATAATACCAACGGCATTACAAAAACTCTTCAATCCAGAAACCCAGAAGCAGATAGGTGTTAAAAATTGATACAAATAAATATACCATAAAAGTAAAAGCTGTAAAACTAAGATAAATATTCAGAAAAACTGCGTGGGCTAAAAAGTAATAACTTTTTTTTAAAACAAAAATGTATCAGCCTGGCACAAAGTAGTCTTGTGAGTAGGTAGATTTTGATGTTAAATGAAAATAGGCCCATGAAGACTTAGATATTTGAGTGATAGGAACTGAGCCCTCAACAATGCGTGGCATCTGAAAAGATCTTTAGAAGTTCAATAATATAATATCCAAGCCTCACTGGAATTCAATCCGAGGTGTCAAAGACTTTGCATAGTATTAAACCAAAATAAAACCAGAAGTGCTCCCAATAAAATCCAATATTGTTGAATATCATAAGATCACCCTGAAGCAAATGGCCCTCCATAACCCCTGGAAAGGGTAATAACCAAACTGTGTTAGAAACCAGATGTTACCAAGAACACTTACGGAAGGCTGAAGACTCATGTCACTAGAGATGGCTCCGAAGAGTACAAAAGACACAGCAGGAACCCAGGACACAAATGTCCACCAGGGTACTCCACAGTGATTACAATGCAGGTGCCGGGGGACTCAAGAAAACAGTTCATTGAACCCGTGGAGAAGCACAACTTTCCCTAGACGTGATAGCTTAAAAAATGAAAGAATCTTGGAACTATTTCCACAGTAGAGGAAAATATACAAACATGCAAAGCATAGCCTTGTTTTTGTTATCAGTCAATAAGCAAATGTTTGACGTAAGAGCTGAGCAAATATGAAACACAAGAAGCTAAATATTGAAAAGCCCAAAGATTCAAGTTACCAGACTTCCCTTTCTTCTCCACACTCCCTCCCGCAGAATTCCAATCCAGCCTCATGCTGATGACTCTGGAGTCTGTCGCTCCAACCCAGACCCTTTCCCTGGCCCTTTCTTCCCCAACAGCCTCCTTGACATCTCAGCTTGGATGTCGGGTAGTTCCCAAACAAAGCATCTACGCCACCCACAGTCTTCCCCATCTCCGTTATTACAGGTGCTCAGGCCAAAACCCTGGGTGCCTCCTGTGGAAGTCTGGGTTGTTGTTCAGAGACATGAGGTGCCCTCCAGCAAAGATCCTGCCTCCCTGACTTGTTGAACTTGGACATGGCTGCATGTCTTGCTTTGAGCAATGAAGTATATGCAGAAGTGAAGTACGTCATGCTGGGTGGAAGCTTCGAGGAACAGCAAGCCATGCTCTCTCCCCTGCCACAGCAACTGACAATGTTCAGGCAGAGGCTGCCACATTGGTCTGGTCTGCGGTAAGGGGACAATGCAGGATGGAGCCCTGGCCGACCCACGGTGGGCATGATGGGTGGGAGACACCCACTGCTGTCATAAGCCACCGAGACTGTGACGCTGATGCCTCAGGCAGCATCACTTGGCCTGTGCTGGCCGTTACATATCCCTTGACCATCCTCTCTCTCTCTCTCACATCCCATATCCAGTCCATCAGCAAGGTTTTAAAATCCATCTTTAAAGCACATCCAGCATCCTCCCCCTTTCCACACTGTTGCGTTGTCTCCCACCTGAACCGTTTCAAAAGCTGCCCCATCAGCGCTCCCTGCTGCTTGCTGCCTGGCCTCCCTATGGCCTGTTCTCAACTCAGCAGGCAGAGGGATTCTCGTAAAACATAAGCCGGATCACGACTCTCTTCAGCTTCATAATATCCAGTGGCTTTCCCCGCCTTTCTCAGAGTAGAAGCCAGAGTTCTCCCAATAACCCCCAAGACCCAGGCAGTGACTTCTCATGACGCAGCTGCCCTTGCCCCCATTACGCTCCTCCCTGTTTGCTCTGCTCCTCAATGCTCCTGGGGCGCGCCAGGTCCTCTTGCCCTGCCAGGCTTTCTCACTGGCCCTTTGCTATGTCTGGAAGGTTCTTCCCCCAGACACTTGCAAGGTTCCAGGTATCCTTGCTTCAGACCTAATCAGAAGTTACCTTGTTGGTGAACACTTCCCCACCTCTACCCCGGGCCCCCAATTTTTCCTATGCTGCTGCCCCTTAGTACGTATTCCCTGCTGACTACCTATTTTTACTTATGTATCTTATTTCTTGTGTGCCTTCCACATCACAAGGGAGGAATTTTTATCCGTTTATCCCCAGTGCCATATCCCCAGCATCCGGAGCAGCATCTGATACACGGCAGACAGTCGGTAATACATGCTGATGGGGTAAATGGAATGCGTGAGCAGACATGATCACAGGGATTTAGGGGACAGACAGGGTAGTAAGTAAGGAGAGCTTCTCAGTGGAGGTAAAATCTGACCTGGGCAGAGGAAAGAAGAGAGAGGGGAAAATCTGTCCAAACAGGGAAAACAACTGAACACACATGCAGAAAACATCAAGGCATATTCAAAGGACAGTAGGAAATCTGACGGGAGGGTTCGTGCTCAGAAATAAGAGGCAAGAAGAAAGGCAGATGTGGGCAAACTGAAAGGCATTCAATGCTAGTCTAAGGAATTTGGCCTTTATCTTTCAAGAAGTGGAGACTCACCAAAGACAGTTTGACAAAAGAAAGATTAAAATGGAAATTCAGCAAGATAGAACCATGAGATAAGGTCAACTCCTTCCATCAGAAAATACACCGGGCAGGTGTAGGAGCTGGGCATCCGTGAATGAGCTAGACAGAAATGGAGCTTTCGTCCTGCAGGGAGCGCCCCAGCTAATGAGGGGAAGCGCAGAAGCGACTCTACAAATGGAGAACACAGTAACTGACTGGCTATGAGAAGCCAAGGAGGAACGCCCCAGCCAAAGACAATGTCATTGATTCCAGGTAGACTGATGACTGATGGAAACAGAAATTGACAAATCAGGAAGGAGTTCTTAAATCCACAATCCAAAAATCAGGTACTCTAGATAATCACTTCTTACAAAATAAGTATTTGCTAGTATAACACTATGTAGTGAAAGATATAAGGAAGCAAAAGTGGTCAAGATTAATACAGCCTAATTCTGCCACCTAGCGTCAAGGTTTGTACTGTATAATTCTGCAAGAAATGCAGGCATTTCCCCACTGCCCTTAGAGTGGGGACCACAGATGTCAGTGCCAGAACCACAATGCCAGGCTGTCTTCAAAGTGCGAATGCGTTTTTCAGCCTGACAGCAAACGGGTCTCTGGCGAGAATGCAGACAACACACCTCAGGCTGGAAGTCAGCACACGTAGCTGTGGTTTCTAGCTGAGGCTGCCTACCTGCCACCCAGCAAAGGAAGAGCCAAGAAAGAAAGAACAATTCAGGATGGCCCCACTCGCCTGCCCAACCACAGCCTGTGGTGCTAAGGTGATGTGGGAAGGAAAGATGTCTTTTTCTTTCTCCAGAGAAATACCTATCATAATTCATGCTTTTAGATAGGAACTATCTTCAATGTGTAAAACGACATGATTAAAATAACAAGTAGTTAGAACAAGAATTATTTTTACGTTGTAACTACATTTCAGATTTTTTTAAGGTACAGAGAAATTTCTCACATATCAGATATATTATCACTCAGGTAACAGTTGAAGTTGAAGCCTTCATATACAGATTATATACATGCATATTTTTATGTATTTTACATACACACACACACACACACACACACACACACACACACCAGCACTTTTGTCACAGTGCAAACTTGGAAAAGGCCAGAAGAGTGATGGAGCTGTTCTGCATCTTGACCGCATCAGTGCCAACATCCTGACCATGATACTGCACTGCAGTTCTCAAAGATGTGACCATAGGAGAGAAATGGGAAAAGGTACATCCGATCACTCTGTATTATTTCTTACAACTGGATATGAATCGATAATTATTTCACAATTAAAAGTTTAATTATAAACTATATTTGTATCTCATTTTTCGTATTCCTGAATCACAGAATAGTCATTTTGAATTTTGCAAGTGGTAAATCTATCAAGGGGAAGAAATAAGTCAGAGCTGATATGAAGGCAAAGAAAAAAAATAACTTTTCTTTTTGAGACAGGGTCTCACTCCATCACCCAAGCTGGAGTGCACTGGCACAATCGTGGCCGAGTGCAGCCTCAACCTCCCAGGCTCAAGTGATCGTCCTACCTCAGCCTCCCAAGTAGTTGGGACTACAGGCGTATGCCACCACACCTGGCTAACTTTTGTATTTTTTGTAGAGGTGGGATTTCGCTATATTGTCCAGGCTGGTCTTGGATCCACCCACTTCAGCCTCCCAAAGTGCTGAGATTACAGGCATAAGCCACCATGCCTGGCCAGAAATGACTTCCTGATTACTCCTGGTGGTATTTGCTCATGCAAGAAGCATTTGGAGGGCCTGCTATATAGCAGACAGCACCGTCAAGCAACCAGCTAAAGCGTTAAGCAGGCAGGAGTCTTATTTGTCTCTCACTGAGTTTAATACTGGGTGGGGAGGCAGGAAAGGAACAAGGAAAATAAGTAAACAGGTAAACAACAAAGTAAACAAGTAAACTAAGCAAGCAAGTAAAATAAGCCCAACAGAGCTAAGCGCTGTGTGGCATATAAAAAGAGACTTTGAGCTATGGGAGGCCTGCATGAAAGAATGGCTACTTCAAATGGCCTTCTGGGGGCGGGGGCACATTTGATCTGAGATTAGCATGGTGCAAAGGAACCAGCTGTATAAAAACAAAAGGAAATGTGCTCAAGCAAGACCCTGCGATGGGAACCAG
Organism: Alouatta palliata; assembly: GCA_004027835.1. Lineage (NCBI taxonomy): Eukaryota > Metazoa > Chordata > Mammalia > Primates > Atelidae > Alouatta > Alouatta palliata. The sequence continues at coordinate 12,815 of PVKV010037768.1, forward strand.
CTTGGCCTGTCAAGGCTGAGAGGCAGCCAGCGTGGTATGAGAGAGTTGACAAGGGGACAATGGTATGACATGGGATCAGAGAAGCTGGCCAAGATAGACCATGCGGGGCCATCCCACGCCAGTGAACACAACTGCCCTATGGGAACCTCACCTAAGTGCATCAAGCTATCATTTGAGTCTGTCTCTACATTTTGGATTTTAAATACATATCATTAAAGTATTTCCAAAGTCAAATAAGCTCTCAAAGGTCCAGAGGTTGAATTTCAAAGTTATCGCTAATGCCTATTTCCCAAAAATTGTAATTCATAAAACAGCATGAATACAAATGATGCTGACTCATTCTTTAATTTCAAACAAGCCGTGGCTGTTTAGTGACAACAGAAATCGTTCCAGCTAATCAGGAAGTCAAAGCAAAGGGGTAAGCAATTCAACACTGCACCTACGTATAAATGATACCGTAAGTGTGCATTTTGGGGTCTTCTTCTTCAATCGAGAACCTAAACCACTGCTCCTGGGGTCCTTGGCGTTTGGCTTTCTTTTCCAGATCCCAGTATAATTCGATGCTGTGATGAGTCACTTTGCCCACAACAGGTGGATGAGGCTTTGAGGATGGCATGATTTCTAAAAAAAAGAATAATACTGAATTTCAGGACCTAGTTTCAGTAAGGAAGAGAGACCAGTTGAGTGGATTACAGTTGCTTAGTGATCAGGCTATTTTTTTTTTTTTTTTTTTTTTTTTTTTTTGCACATAAGGCACACATACGAGTATACCTCTCTGCTGGTTCAGGAACACCTGAAAAGCTAAAGAGAGATAAAATTCAGCTGATGCGTGAGCTACCAGTCTTCAACAAGCATATTGTACTATACCCATCAATATCATACCACCCATGGACCCTTCCAAAGGGTTGCTTAACATATCAGCTAATAAAGTTGTACTTGAGCTGCTGTAATTCAGTTTGCTTCTATAATCCTTCAGTGACTGGCTAAGAAGCAAAGCCAAGAGATGAATGCTATATCTGATCCAAATATCTGTAACATAGATAACAAAAAGTTGACATCTATGATGTATAAACAGCCCTCACAAACTAAGAATAAAGGCTCAAGGTTAGTAACAAACCTAGCAAAAGATGAACAGCACACAAAACAGCAAAAACACGTTGCCAAGGTACTATCTGGAAAGATGTCCATATCCCCTAGTGCTCACGGAAATTGATAACAATGGGGTATAACTTTATCTCCAGTCAGAAACTCAAAAAGAAATTTCATAACTATTGGAATTCACAAGATAGGGAGAGCATCTATTAAAATTAAAAATACATATGTGCTATAGCTGGCCTAGAGTTAGAACCTGAGCAATGCCATTTTATAAAAGACAAAGCTATGTTTTTGTTTTTGTTTTTTATATATATACTTTTTATTGCATTTTAGGTTTGGGGGTACATGTGAAGAACATGCAAGATTGTTGCATAGGTACACACATGGCAGTGTGATTTGCTGCCTATCTCCCCATCACCTGTATCTGTTATTTCTCCCCATGCTATCCCTCCCCAACTCCCCACCCCCTGCTGTCCCTCCCCTTTTTCCCCCCAACAGACCCCAGTGTGAGATGCTCCCCTCCCTGTGTCCATGTGTTCTCATTGTTCAACACCCGTCTATGAGTGAGAATATGCGGTGTTTGGTTTTCTGTTCCTGTGTCAGTTT
>PVKV010037769.1:0-14525 GCA_004027835.1 Alouatta palliata
TCTCCAGCTAGCCAATACACTGTAATTCTATATAGGACTTGTCGAGCAATGTAATATCTTTTCCTATCTAAAGTTCCACATTCTAATTACTCAATTTCAAAAGGTAATTAGAATCAGAAAATACTTCATTAGTAACTCTGTATTAGTCTATTCTCATGCTGCTAATAAACACATACCCATGATTCGGTAATTTACAAAGGAAAGAGGTTAAATGGACTCACAGTTCCACATAGCTGGGGAGGCCTCACAATCATGGCGGAAGACAAAGGAAGAGCAAAGGGACGTCTTACATGTGGAAAACAAGAGGTCTTGTGCAGGGGAACTCTCCTTTACAAAACCATCAGATCTCATGAGGACTATTCACTATCACAAGAACAGTATGGCGGAAACTGTCCCCATGATTCAATTATGTTCACCTGGGCCTACCCTTGACACATGAGGATTCAAGGTGAGATCTGAGTGGAGACACAGCCAAACCATATCATTCCACGCCTGGCACTTCCCAAATCTCACATTTTCACATTTTAAAACCAATCATGCCTTCTCAATAGTCCCGCAAAGTCTTAACTCATTTCAGCATCAACTCAAAAGTCCAGACTGCAAAGTCTCATCTTAGACAAGGTAAGTCCCTTCTGCCTATGAGCCTGTAAAATCAAAAGCAAGTTAGTTACTTTCTAGACACAAGGGGGACACAGGCATTGGGTAAATACACTTGTTCCAAATGGGAGAAATTGGCCAAAACAAAGGGGCTACATGTAAATTAGAAATCCAGCACCCCATGCAAGTCCAAAATCCAGCAAGGCAGAAACTTAAAGCTCCAAAATGACCCCTTTGACTCACAACCAGGTCACACTAATGCAAGAGATGGGTTCCCATGGCCTTGGCCAGCTCTGCCCTGTGGCTTTACAGGATACAGCCCCCACTCCCACCTGCTGTAACAAGCTGCTGTTGTCTGCAGCTTTTCCAGGAACAAAGTGAAAACTGTCAGTGGATCTACCATTCTGGGGTCTGGAGGACCATGGCCTTCATCTCACAGCTTTGCTAGGCAGTGCCCCAGTAGGAACTCTGTGTGGGAGTTTCGACTCCACATTTCCCCTCCACACTGCCCTAACAGAGGTTCAGCATGAGGGTCCCACTTCTGTAGAAAACTTCTGTCTGGACATCCAGGTGGTTCCAAAGATCCCCTGAAATCTAGGTGGAGGTTCCCAAACTCCCATTCTTGATTACTGTGCACCTACAGGCTCAACACCACATTCAAGTTGGAAGTTGCCAAGGGTTGGAGTTTGTACCCTCTGAAGCCATGGGCCAAGCTTTATCTTGGCCCATTTTAGCCATAGCTGGAGCAGCTGGGATGCAGGGCACCAAGTCTCTAGGCTCCACACAGCAGGGGGACCCTGGCCCTGGCCCACAAACTATTTTTTCTTCCTAGGTCTCTGGGCCTGTGATAGGAGAGCCTGCCACAAAGGTCTCTAATATGCCCTAAAGACATTTTCCCCATTCTCCTAGTGATTAACATTTGGCTCCTCATGACTTATACAAATTTCTGCAGCTGGCTTGAATTTCTCCTCAGAAAATAGGTTTTTCTTTTCTATTGCATCATCAGGCTGGAAATTTTCTGAACTTTTATGCTCTGCTTTCCTTTTAAATGTAAGTTCCAATTCTGAACCATATTTTTGTGAATACGTAAGACTGAATGCTTTTAACAGCACCCAGGTCACCCTGGAATGCTTTGCTGCTCAGCAATTTCTTCCACCAGATGGCATTTCTATTCTAGATCCTTGAGGAATTGCCACACTGACTTCCACAATGGTTGAATGAATTTACACTCCCACCAACAGTGTAAAGTGTTTTATTTCTCCACATCCTCTCCAGCATCTGTTGTCTCCTGATTTTTCAATGATCGCCATTCTAACTGGCATGAGATGGTATCTCTGTATGGTTTTGATTTGCATTTCTCTAATGACCAGTGATGATGAGCTTTTTCATATGTTTGCTGGCTGCATAAATGTCTACCATTTGACCCAGCAATCCCATTACTGGGTATATATCCAAAGGATTATAAATCATTCTATTATAAAGACATATGCACAGGTATGTTTACTGCGGCACTATTCACAATAGCAAAGACTTGGAACCAATACAAATGCCCATCAATGATAAACTGGATAAAGAAAATGTGGCACATATACACCATGGAATACTATGCAGCCATAAAAAAGGATGAGTTCATGTCCTTTGCAGGGACATGGATGAAGCTAGAAACAAACATTCTCAGCAAACTGACACAAGAACAGAAAAACAAACACTACATGTTCGCACTCATAAGTAGGTGTTGAACAATGAGAACACATGGACATAGGAAGGGGAACACCACACACTGGAGCCTGTTGAGGGGTAGGGGAGTAGAGGAGGAATAGCAGGGAGTAGGGGGATAAGGGAAGGATAGCATTAGGAGAAATACCTAATATAGATGACGAGGTGACGGATGCAGCAAACCACCATGGCACGTGTATACCTACGTAATAAATCTGCACATTCTGCTCATGTATCCCAGAACTTAAAGTATAATTTTAAAAAAGGAAATTTCTTCCACTACATGCCCTGAATCATCTCTCAAGTTCAAAGCTGCAAAGGGCCAAAATGCTGCCAGTCTCTTTGCCAAAACATCACAAGAGTCACCTTTATTCCAGTATCCAACACGCTCCTCATCTCCATCTGAGACCACCTAAACCTGGACTTCATCGGCCCTATCACTATCAGCATTTTGGTCAAAGCCATTCAACAAGTCTCTAGGATGTTTCAAACTTTCCCACATCTTCCTGTCCTCATCTGAGCCCTCCAAACTGTTCCAACCTCTGCCTATTATCCAGTTCCACATGTTTGGGTATCTTTAAAGCAGCATTCCATTCTTGATACCAATTTACTGTATTAGTCTGTTCTCAACCTGCTAATACAGACATACCTGACACAGGGTAATTTATAAAGGAAAGAAGACTCACAGTTGCTCACATGGCTGGGGAGGCCTCACAATTGTGGCAGAAGATGAAAGAAGAGTAACAGCATGTCTTACATGGAAGCAAGCAAAAAGCTTGTGTAGGGAAACTCCCCTTTATAAAACCACATGATCTCCTGAGACTTATTCACTACCGTGAGAACAGTATGGGAAAAACACACGCCCATGATTCAATTACCTCCCACGAGGTCCCTCCCATAACATGTGGGGATTATGGTAACTATAATTTAAAATGAGATTTGGGTGGGGACACAGCCAAACCATATCAAACTCCAAGTAAACTAAAGTTCAAAGCATACGAACTATTCTGTGCATAGCCAAACATCTTTATTTTTCACAGCCTGAATACTAAAGATACAACCCAACTAGTCCCAGAACATTTCTAGATATTTTTGTACATTAACCAAACTAAACAAAATTTTTAAAAAGAACATCTGCAACAGCAACAGAATAATAATCTAACAATCAAAGTTGACTTCACCGTTTCTTGTCTTCTCCATACATTTATCCAAGTTCTCTGTCTTTATTTCTTCTTCTTTTTTATATGGGATATATTCAGTAACTTTTTCTGGGTTTGGAACTGATTTCTCTTTTGGTATCAAGAAACATTCAGCATTTAGAACTTGTTCAGTAGTGATTGAACTTCTATAATATATCAAACTACAGAGGAGGGATTTGACTTTATCATCCTGCAAGGAAAAATAGGTGTTACAAAACAAAGGAAAAATAGGACAAACCTGTAATGAAGGAGGATACAATTCACAAATACTTTGGGTCAGTGATACAGGTCTAAAATCAAGTTTTTCTTTTTAGAGTTTTAAAGATTCTTACCAAGTTCAACTATAGTTGACCCTTAAACAGCACAGGTTTGAACTGCACAGGTAGGTCCATTAATAAGTGGACCTTTTTTTTTCAATAAATACAGTCAGGAAGGATGGGTTTCAAGATGACTGATGAGGTATCTGGTACTCACCTCAACAAAAAACCAAAATAATGAGCAGATAATAACACTTCAAATAGATCATCTGGCTGAGCACAGTGGCTTATGCCTGTAATCCCAGCACTTTGGGAGGCCGCCAAGGTGGGGAGATCACCTTAAGTTAGGAATTCAAGACTAGCCTGGCCAAGATGGTGAAACCCCGTCTCTACCAAGAAAGTTGTATACCTGGAAGTGAAAGAACAGTAACTACCACTATAAAACACACTAAACTATAAAATCTACTGGTAAAACAAACACACAAATAAAGAAGAGAAACTGTTACCACTACAGAAAAACACCAAACCACAATGATAAGAGATAAAATAAGAAACAAAAGACACACAAAACGATAATCAATTAGTGACAGAAATTAACCCTCATACGTGTATCAATGATAGCCTTGAATGTAAACCAGTTAAACTTTTCACTTAAAAGACACAGACTGGTTGAAAGGGTTTTTTTTTAATGATCCAATTATACGCTGCCAAAAGATAAGAAAAGATATTCCATGCAAAAGGAAACCAAAAGCAATCAGATGAAGCTATACTTATATTAAGACAGACTTTAAGTCAAAAACAGCAGAAAATGACAAAGAAGGTCATTATATAATAATAAAGGGATCAATTAGCAAAAGAATATAACAATTCTAAACATACACATGCACCCAACAACAGAGCAACCAGATACATAAATCAAATATTATTAGATCTAAAGGGAGAAACAGATAGCACCCAACTCTCGCCATTAGACAGATCATCTAAAGAGAAAATTAATTTAAGAAACACTGATTATACACTGCACTTGAAGACCAAATTAACCTAACAGATATTTACAGAACATTTTATCCAACAGCAACAAAATAATACACATACTTCTCATCAGCATATGGAACATTCTCTAGGAATAGACTATATCTAAGCCACAAAACAAAGCTCAAAAAAGGTTTTAAAATTAAAACCATATCTAGTTTCATCTCAGAAAACAAAGGAAAACTAAAAATCAACAAGAGAAACTGAAAACTATACAAAGGCATGGAAACTGGTGAGGCATGGTAGAGCACACCTGTAATTCCAGCATTTTGGGAGGCTGAGGCGGACAGATCACTTAAGTTCAGGAGTTCGAGAACAGCCTGGCTAACATGTTAAAACCTCATCTCTACTAAAAATACAAGAATTAGATGAATGTGGTGGCAAACACCTAAGGGGAGGCAGGAGAATTGCTTGGACCCAGGAGGCAGAAGTTGCAGTAAGCTGAGATCACACCACTGCACTCCAGCCTGGGCAACATCTCAAAAAGAAACAAAAACAAAAAACATGGAAATTAAACAACATGCTCCTGACCCCATCTCAGAAGGAAACAAAGGCAAAACACACACACACACACACACACACACACACACACACACACACACACGGAAATTAAACAACATGCTCCTGAATGACCACTGGGTCAAGAAAGAAATTAAAGAGGGAATTCAAAAATGCCTTGGAACAACTGAAAATCAAAGCAACATAACAAAACCGATGAGATATAGCAAAACCAGTGTGAAGAGAGACGTTTACAGCAATAAATGCTTGTAACAAAAAAGGAGTAGGATTTTCAAATAAATGGCCTGGTGATACACCTCACAGATTAGTAGGAAAGAGAATAAAGAAGAGAGCAGAATTAAGTGAAACAAACCAAAAAAAAAATGCAAAGGAAAAACAAAAAATTTTTTGAAAAGACAAATCAATAAACTGCTAGTTGTACTAAAAACAAAAAAGAGAAGCTGCAATAAACACAATCAGAAATGAAAAAAAGACACTATGCCTGATACCACAAAAACACAAAACATAAAGACTATTATGAGTAACTATACATTAACAAACTGAAAAGCCTAGAGGAAATGTGTAAATTCCTGGACACATACAACCTACCAGATGTGAATCAGCAAGAAACAGAAAACATGAACAGACCAATAACAAGTAATGGAACTGAGTGAGTAATAAAAAGTCTCCGAACAAAGAAAAGTCCAGGACCAGAGAGCTTCACTGCTGAATTCCACCAAACTGTCAAAGAAGAACTAACATCAATTATCCTCAAACTACTGCAAAAGTTCAAGAGGAGAGAATTCTCCCTAACTTGTTCTACAAGGCCAAGGCCACCATTACCTTGAAACCAAAACGAGATAAGGATACAACGACAAAAAAATACTACAGACCAACATCCCTGATGAACATAGATGCAAAAATTTTCAACAAAATACTAGCAATCCGAATCCAACAATACATCAAAAACATAATGCACCATAATTAATTAGGTTTTATCCCAGTGGTTCAACATACCCAAATCAATGACATGATCTATCACATCAACTGAACAAAAGGCAAAAACCGTATGACCAACCATCTTAATATACACAGAAAAAGTATTTGACAGAATAAAATATCACTTTATGATAAAAGCTCTCAACAAACTAGGTATATAAGGAATATACCTCAACATAGTAAAGGATCAGGAGTTCAAGACCAGCCTGGCCAACATGGTTAAACCTCATCTCTACTAAAAAACACAAAATAAACTCAGTCATGGTGGCAGGCACCTGTAATCCCAGCTATTTGGGAGGCTGAGGCACGAGAATTGCTTGAACCGAGGAGGCGGAGGTTGCAGTGAGGCAAAACTGTGCCATTGCACTCCAGCCTGGGCAACAAGAACAAAACTCTGTCTCAAAAAAATAAGTGTGAGAGAGAGACAGAGACACAGAGACAGAGAGAAACATTCCTCTAAAGAATTGGAACAAGACAAGGATCTCCACTTTCACCACTCCTCTTCAACATAGTCCTGGAAGTCCTAGTCAGAGCAATCAGGCAAGAAAAAGAAATAAAAAGGCATCCAAACTGAAAAAGAGCAAGTCAAATTGTCCCTCTTTGCAGATGACACAATCTTCTATCTAAAAAAACCTAAAGACTCCACCAAAAACCTCTTAGATTTGATCATTCTAGTACATCTGCAGGGTATAGATCAACATGTAAAAATCAGTAGCATTTCTATAAACCAGTAATGAACTAGCTAACAAACATCAAGAAGGCAATCTCATTTATAACAGCTAAAAAATAAATATATTACCTAGGAAGAAATTTAAACACGAAGTTGAAGATGTCTACAAAGAAAACTACCAAACACTGATTAAAGAAACTGAAAAGGATGCTAACAAACGGAAAGACACTCCATACCGCTGGATCAGAACAATTAGTACTGTTAAAATGCCCGTACCACTGAAAGTCTACAGATTCAATGCAATCTCTATCAAAATAGCAATGTAATTTTTCACATAAATAGAAAAAAAAAATCCTAAATTTCACATGGAACTAAAAAAGAGCGCAGAGTCAAAACAACTATCAGCAAAAAGAACAAAGGTGGAGGCATTACACTGACTTCCAAATATCTTACAAGGCTATAGTAACTAAAACAGCATTTTATTAGTAGAAAAATAGATACCTGCACCTATGGAATAGAATTGAAAACCCAGAAATAAAGCCACATATTCACAGCCAACCAATTTATCACAAAGGCACCAAGAACATACACTAAGGAAAAGATGCCTACTTCAATAAATGGTGCTAGGAAAAACTGGATATCCATATGCAAAAGAATAAAAGTAGACCCTTATCTCTCACCATATACAAAAATCAAGACTGATTAAAGACTTGAATATAAAACCCAAGACTATAAAAATACTGTAAGTCTAGGCAAAGATTTTTATGGCTAAAACCTCAAAAGCACAGGCAACAAAAACAAAAAGATACAAATGAGACTATACTTAACCAAAATGCTTCTGCACAGCAAAAGAAATAGTCAACAGAGTGAAGTGAAAATTTGTTGAATGGAATATTTGCAAGCTATTCATCCAACACAGGACTAATATCCAGAATATACAAGAAACTCAACTCAACAGGGAAAAGAAAACAAATAATCCCATTAAAAAGTAGACAAAAGACATAAATAGACATTTCTCAAAAGAAGGCATACAAATGACCAACAAGTATATGAAAAATGCTCAACATCACTAATCATCAGGGAAATGCAAATCAAAATCACAATGAAGTTTCATTTTACATCAGCTAGAATGCCACTATTTTTTTTAAATGACAAAAAAAATAGCAAAATGCTAGCAAAGATATGGAGAACAGAAAACTGTTATAGGTTGCTGGTAGAAATGTAAATTGGTATAGCGATTATGGAAAATAGTACACATGTTTTTCAAAAAACTACAAATGGAACTATCATACAATTCAGGAATCCCACTACTTGATATTTATAGAAACGAAAAGGAAATCAGTAGATGAAAACTGCACCCAAATGTTTATTGCAGCACTATTCACAATTACAAAGGTAAGGAAAGAACCTAAATGTCCATCAAAGGACAAATGGATAAAGAAAATATGGTACACATACACAATACTATTGAACTATAAAAAGAAATTCTGTCATTTTCAGCAACAAAAATGGAACAGTCATTCTGTAAAGTGAAATAAGCCAGGCACAGAAAGAAAAACATCAAATGTTCTCACTCATATATAGGAGCTATAAAAGTTGATCTCATAAGAGGTAGAGTGGAATGACAGATATCAGAGACTGAGTACAGAGAGTGGGTGAGGTGGAAGGGGATGAAAAGAGTTGTTTAATGGGTACAAACAACCAGGTTGATAGAAGAAATAAGTACTAGTGACTGACAGAATAGGCTGACTCTAGTTAACAGTGTATTATATATTTCAAAATAGCCAGAAGAGAGGACTTGATATGTTCCCAAAACAGAGAAATGATAAATAATCAAGACAATGGATACCTTAAATACTGACTTGGTCATTACACATTGCATACCTGTAACAAAATATCACATGTACCCCACAAATATGTACAGATATTATGTACCAATATGAATAAATGTATCAGCCCTACCTGCAGTTTCCACATCTGAAACCCAATAAATCAAAAACACAGTATTCTCAGGACTCAAAACCCACAGATACAAAGGGCTTTTTCATACACATAGGTTCCACTGAGCCAACCGCAGAACTTGGGTATGGGTGGATTTTATCTGTACCAATCCCCTGTGTACACAGAGGGATGACTGTACTTTTTTAGAGAAATGGATTGCCTCCAGTACTGAAACAATGAAATTGAATTACGAGGAAAAAATGTAAAAGGAAAAAAATCATAGCTGAAATCTCTCGAAAACAACTGAAATGCAAACAAAGAATTTTATTACTTCCCTTCTCTCTCTTTTAACAAGGTAATGGTCAGAATTTGACACTATTAAAATGTGACACTGAAGCTTCTCTCTGACTGGAAGGGTAAACTTCTTCACCTAGTTAGCTGTTTCTGGTTTCAGTTTTTAAGTGACCACCCTCTAGGATCTCCTCTACTGCCGCTATCATTATCATTATCATTATGGGAGCCATAATTTATTATATCCCTCTATTTCAAAGAACATTATTTGTATTAGCACATGTAAATGACCCTGTAAGGTTGCTGTTCCATTATTTCCAACTCCAGAAACAACTTGGTATACCTTTTATTTACCTCTTATGGTTACTCCAACCAAAGTACATATTACATTGAATAAAAATAATCTGTTTACTGCTAGCCAGGTAGGCACTTTGGGAAGCCAAGGTGTGTGGATCACTTGAGGCCAGGATTTTAAAGATCAGCCCAGTCAACATGGTGAAACCCTGTCTCTGCCAAAAATACAAAAATTAGCTGGGCATGGTGGCGCATGCCAATAATCCCAGCTACTCAAGAGGCTGAGGCAGGAGAAACACTTGAGCCTGGGAGGTGGAGGTTGCAGTGTCAGAGATCACACCCCTGCACTCTAGCCTGGGGGACAGAGCAAGACTGTCTCAAAACAAACAAACAAACAAACAAAAACATCTGTTACTGCTAGTGTCTGCATTACACTCTAAGACCTTTCAGGTTCGAAATTTTAGTTTGTTACTTCATCTCCATAAAGAAGCAGAATATCTGAATATAATAGACATTCAGTAAGTATTTGATAAATAAATGCCAATGTCTATATTCTACAGAATATGTTTTTAAGAAGATTTAAAGATTGTTATCTTCACTAGGCACAAACAAACAAATATTACAAAATCCAAATCAGAAAAAATAACACATGCTCCTCAAAACCACAAAAGTAGATCAGGAACAAAAGTCTTATTACGTTCTTCAACAAAAATGACTCTCAGTCGGGCATCGTGGCTCATGCCTGTAATCTCAGCATTTTGGGAAGCCAAGCCAAGCAGACCACCTAAGGGAAGGAGTGAGACCAGCCTAACCAACACGGAGAAACTCCATCTCTACTAAAAATACAAAAAATTAGCAGAGCATTCCCTAAGTTAACTTACAAAGTTTACATTATTCCAATAAAAATATAATTAATTTTTTCCTTGAGACTAAACGACTTAAAGATGTTTTAGAACAATGACAACCAAAAATAACCATGAAAGCTGATTTTAAAAATAGCAATGAGGGCAAGGTGCAGTGGCTCACACTTGTAATCCTAGAACTTTGGGAGGCTGAGGCAGGCAGACCACTTGAGGTCACGAGTTTGAGACTAGCCTGACCAAAACGGAAAAACACCGTCTCTACTAAAAATACAAAAATACAAAAATTAACCAGGTGTGGTGGCATGTGCCTGTAGTCCAAGCTACTCAGGAGGCTGAGGCACGAGACTCACATGAACCTGCGGGGCAGAGGTTGCAGTGAGCCAAGATCATGTCGTCACACTCTTGCCTGAGACTTTGAACTTTGTTTCAAAAAAAAAAAAAAAGGCAGTGAGGAAAGATCCAGCCCTGTAAGTATTAAAAAGATATTCTAAAGCCTTTTTAATTACATGAGTACGGTGCTGGGATATGAATAAACAAACCAATGGAACAGAAAAACTAAAAACATACCCCTGTACAAATAAAATTTTCTGCTTGAACACACTGATCAATCTTACTCTGACAATCAAACACCAAATGATCCCCCTCATATGACACAGTATGTGCAAAGTATCACGCATAAAATAAACTTCTTATAAAAACTGAATGTAAATATAATTAGCCTCTGTATCTACCAGTTTAATTGGGGAAAAAAGAAGTATGAAATAATATCATAAGGATGTAATCAGCCAACTCCAAAATATGGAATATAAAATAGTTTTTTTCCACACAATACATGGCATGGAGAAAAAGAGTTGTGGGGGAACTTTACAGATCAAGAGAGATTAAGAGATATATTAAGCCAATACATGTAGATCTTATTGACATATTAATTTGAAAAAAGAAACTATTTAAAAGTACATTTAAGACAATTAGGGAAATTTAAACATACTATTAAAATGTGTTAATTTTATAAGGTGTGATAACTGCATAATAATGTATGTTATAAACTAAACCTAAAGCAACAGAAGGACAGAAATAATAAAGATTAGAAAGTATGAAACTAAACAACAGAAAAACAACAGAGAAAAATCAATAAAACCAAAAGCTACGTCTTTTAAGGAAATTAACAAAACAGACAAAACTTATTTAGACTAACTAAAAAAAAAAAAGGGAGAAGACTGCTACTACTAATTTAACCATCTGACAAAGGGCTAATAACCAGAATCTACAAAGAATTTAAACAAATTTACAAGAAAAAAAAATCCCATCAAAAAGTGGGCAAGGGATATAAACAGAAACTTTTCAAAATACACATTTATGCAGCCAACAAACATATGAAAAAAAGCTCATCATCACTAGTCATTAGAGAAATGCAAATCAAAACCATATTGAGATACCACCTCATGCCAGTTAGAGTGGCGATCATTAAAAAATCAGGAGACAACAGATGCTGGACAGGATGTGGAGAACTTTTACATTGTTGGTGGAAGAGTAAATTAGTTCGACCCTTGTGTTAGACAGTGTGGCAATTCCTCAAGGATTTACAACTAGAAATACCATTTGACCCAGCAATCTCATTACTGGGTATATACCCAAAAGATTATAAAACATTAAATTATAAAGATGCATGCACATGTATATTTACTGCAGCACTGCTTGCAACACCAAAGACTTGGAACCAACACAAATGCCCATCAATAATAGACTGGATAAAGAAAATGTGGCACATATACATCATGGAATACTATGCAGCCATAAAAAAGGATGAGTTCATGTCCTTCGTGGGGACGTGGATAAAGCTGGAAACCATCATTCTCAGGAAACTGACACAAGAACAGAAAACAAACACCACATGTTCTCACTCATAAGTGGGTGTTGAACAATGAGAACACATGGACACAGGGAGGGGAACATCACACACTGGGGCTTGTTGCAGGGTGGGAGACTAGAAGACAGATAGCAGGGGGTGGTGGGATTGGGGAAGGATAACATTATGAGAAATAGCTAATGTGGATGATGGGGAGATGAATGCAGCAAACCACCATGGCACATGTATAACTATGTAACAAACCTGCATGACTTGCACATGTACCCCAGAACTTATAGTATAATTTTAAAAAAGAAAAAAAAAATAGAATCCGAAATGAAAAACATGACATTACTGAACTTAGAAAAATGAAAAGAATTATAAAGAAAATATGTACAACTGTATGCCAAAAAGCTAGATAACTTAAACAAATGGACCAACTCTTAGACACAAACTACCAAAATTGGCATTACTGTACTTAAGTACAGTAATGGTTGAAGGCCATCTGTTGGGGATACTACTGGAGGGATTCTGAAGGATGTTATCCTCTAATAATTCTCCTCAATTACATGGTTCCATGAATTTATATTCTTCTCCATTTGTGGTATGGTATCTGTAAAGGGCTGACTACAGAGCCTTGACTTGTTTCGTAGCTATGTGTGATCACAAAATGTAGATAAAGGTCACCCCATTCCCAGCACTAATAACTGACTCAGATCACAGAAGCAAATACTAAACAAACCAAGGATTCTTACAATTTGTACTTGCTTATTACTCAATTCATAAATCTTGATTATTTACTTGTTCACATTTCTAAATTATTAATTTCATTTTCAATGCCACAATCCTTGAATCCATGAGTAGCCACCCACACTAAACAGGGACTGTTATTTACATTCACTTTCATTATACATATACCTAGCAGCATGCCTAGCAAGGCACAATTACTTGCAGATTACTAGATTTTTTTTTTTTTTTTTTTTTTTTTGAGATGAAGTCTCACTCTGTCACCCAGGCTGGAATGCAGTGGCACAATCTCAGCTCACTGCAATCTCTGCCTCCCAGATTCAAGTGATTCTCCTGCCTCAACATCCCAAATAGTTGAGTCTACAGGCATCCACCACCATACCTGGCTAACTTTTTTTGTACTTTTAGTAGAGACAGGGTTTCGCTATGTTGGCCAGGCCGGTCTCGAACTCCTGAAGTCAGCTGATCTGCCCACCTCAGCCTCCCAAAGTGCTGGGATTACAGGCATGAGCCACCAGGCCCAGCCAGATTACATCTTAAGAGTAGGCAGACTTTGAAGATTGCCCCAGGACCCCAACCATCTGTTATTCATAACTTTATATAATTCTTTGCTCTTGGACCTAGAGAATTGCTTCTAACAGAGAGAATACTACTAAAAACTATGGGATATCATTTTTATGATTTCACTATGAGAAATTGTGACTTCTGTCTTAGTGAACAGAGTCTAACTACTGCCTTCTCTTTTACACATTTCAATGAAACACACTGTCATGACTGAAACAGGGCAAAGGACTGAGGGCAACCTCTGGCCAACAACTAGAGAAGAACCGAGGGTCTCATTCTAATAAACTGAAAGAAACAGAATCCTATGAACAAATACGTGAGGTTGGAGGCATATCCTTCTCCAATCAAGCTTTAAGATGACTATAGCCCAGCCAACATCTTAAATGCAACCTTAAATTCACTGAAGCACAAATCCCAAATAAACTGTATCCAGATTTCTGACTCACAAAACTGTAATACAAGTTTTAAGTTTAAGTTAAATTTCAGGATAACTTGGTACAAGGTAATTTTTCTATCAAACCTGAAAGCAAGGGTTCTGGATGTACAAGTTTGGTGCAGGTGTAACCTCTATTTTTTCTACCTAATAGCAAGAAATTTTTGTCATAGTCTTTTCAAAAATGTAAACCATAATCAACATTCTTTCTTATCCTCTTCCACAGAGATAATCAAGATGTGTAACACAAAGTTTCATAATCTCACAAAAGTTGTCTGAAATGCTTTTTACTACTTACCCAAGAAGTATGGCAAAGCTCCTTATCATTTCTAAGGTATGTTTTTTTAAATGATTTCATGGGACATTAGAAGGTATTATACAGGCCGGGCGCGGTGGCTCACGCCTGTAATCCCAGCACTTTGGGAGGCCGAGGCGGGTGGATCACGAGGTCAAGAGATCGAGACCATCCTGGTCAACGTGGTGAAACCCCGTCTCTACTAAAAATACAAAAAAAAATTAGCTAGGCGTGGTGGCGTGCGCCTGTAATCCCAGCTACTCAGGAGGCTGAGGCAGGAGAA
>PVKV010037770.1:0-14514 GCA_004027835.1 Alouatta palliata
AAAAAAAAAAAAAAAAAAAAAAAATGAAGGAAGGTGGCCGGGTGTGGTGGCTCACACCTGTGATCCCAGCACTTTGGCAGGCCAAGGCGGGCAGATCACCCGAGGTCAGGAGTTCAAGACCAGCCTGACCAACATTGTGAAACCCCGTCTCTACTAAAAATACAAAAATTAGCCAGGTGTGGTGGCAGGAGCCTGTAGTCGTAGTTGAAGCTTGAAGCTACTCGGGAGGCTGAGGCAGGAGAATTGCTTGAACCTGGGAAGTGGAGGTTGCAGTGAGCTGAGATCACACCACTGCACTCCAGCCTGGGCAACAGGAGACTCTGTCTCAAAAAAAAAAAAGGAGGGAGGGAAGGCTGGGCACTGTGGCTCATGCCTATAATCCCGGCACTTTGGGAGGCTGAGGCGGGATGAGGTGGGTGGATTGCTTGAGCCCAGGAGTTTCAGCTAGCTGGGCAACACAGGGAAACTGTGCCTCTACAAAAAAGAAAGAAAAATTAGCCAGGTGTGGTGAGCGTGCCTGTGGTCCCAGGCACTTGGGAGGATGAGATGGGAGGATGGCCTGAGCCTGGGAGGTGGAGGCTGCAGCGGGCTGAGATCACGCTACTGCACTCCAGCCTGGGTGACAGAACCAGACCACGTCTCAAAGAGAAACAAAAACTAAACTTAAAGGCAAACCAAAGACTGGAAAAAAGTTTGCCACAGGTGTTACGAACAGATGTGAGATCAGCATGAAAAGCTCTCACATGGCAGCTCACGTCATCCCAGCACTTGGGGAGGCTCAGGCGGGTGGGTGTTTGAGACCAGCCTGGCCAACATGACAAAACCCCGTCCCCGCTAAAACCACAAAAATTAGCCGGTGTCGGGAGCCTGTAATCCCAGCTACTGGGGAGGCTGAGGCAGGAGAATCACTTGAACGTGGGAGGCGGAGGTTGCAGTGAGCTGAGATCATGCCATTGCCCTCCAGCCTGGGTGACAAGAATGAAACTCTGTCTTAAAAAAAACAAACAAACAAACAAAAAAACTCTCACAAAACAAAGATATAAACAAACCTCCATGGGAAATGCAGAACCTTTTAAGGAAAAAGACCACAGAGTTTGTAAGTATACAGGCCATAATCACATAAAAGCTGATGTGATTACATTTTCTGAGATTTACTGCTGGCAGGATCACGGTGAGAAGAGCCTCTAATCTGGCCAGGCGTGGTGGCTCACGCCTGTAACCCCAGCACTTTGGGAGGCTGAGGTGGGTGGATCACCTGAGGTCAGGAGTTCAAGACCAGCCTGGCCATCATGGTGAAACCCCATCTTAAAAAAAAAGAAAAAAAAAAATATGGCTCACGCCTGTAATCCCACCACTTTGGGAGGCCGAGGCGGGCGGATGACGAGGTCAAGAAATTGAGACCATTCTGGCCAACATGGTGAAACCCCATCTCTACTAAATATACAAAAAAAACTAGCTGGGCGTGGTGGTGTGCACCTGTAGTTCCAGCTATTCAGGAGGCTGAGGCGGGAGAATTGCTTGAACCTGGGAGGTGGAGGTTGCAGTGAGCCGAGGTCGCGCCACTGCACTCCAGCCTAGCACCTGGTGACGGAGTGAGACTCTGTCTCAAAAAAAATAAAAATAAAAATAAATAAATAAATAAAAATAAATAAAAAAATTGAAATAAGAGAAGAGCCTCTAATTTAAGTGACGCCTCCTGGAAAGCAATCTGGTACGTATCAAGTTCACACTCAGACCGTGGCTTCCACTCCCGGAAAGCTTTCTGGCACTCTGGTGGACACAGTTTTCGTCCACTGTTCCTGGGTGGTAACTCCCACAGCCCTTGGTACGGACATTTGTTAGAACGTTGGGTGTGTGAGGCCTGGGTAGCAGGGGAACGGGGACTCTGACCTCCTACCCTCCTTTTATCTGCCTTTCTGATTGTGGTTCTTACGACTCTCCCAAGAGAGGTCCCACTCAATGCCCTGGGGGCAGGAATGCTGAGACATCCCCAGAGGACTGGACAGAGGAACATCAGGAGGTTCCCAGGGGGTGGCAAGCAGAAAGGGCATAGAAGCCCCTCCCCTCCCACACCTGTCTCTACGGGTCTCTTCCTTGGTATCCTTTGCAATCAATATCCTTTACAATAAACCAGTAACCGTCAGTGAGTGTTTCCCTGAGTTCTGTGAGCGGCTCCAGCAAATTAAACCCAAAGAGGGGGTCATGGGAACCCCAGCCTGAAGCTGGTTGGTCAGGAGTTCCGGAGGCCCAAACTTGGGATGGAGCCCTCACCCTGTGGAATCCGACACCGTCTCCAGGTAGATGGTGACGGAGGTGAATTAGAGGACTCCCAGTTTGGTGTGTGGGGAACAGTCCCCAACACTGGGTCAGAACCCTCCCTCTGCCATGGCTGTGGTGGCGCGGGTGCAGACGGAACACCTCAAGTGCGTTTCCCCCACGCCTTCGGGAGGAAAGGACGGCTGTCCAGCCGTGTCAATCAGGCCGGCAGCACTGTTTATTCCAGGAGGGGCTGGAGGGGCCTCTCTGTCCAATGGCAAGGGCTTCATTAGTGTGCCAAAGCACACTACGTTCTGTGGCAGCCAGGCGACTCCGAACCTGGCACCACCTGGGCCGGGGCCCAGAGCACAGGGCGTGAGCCCCCGCCAGGTAAAACCTGTTTCCTCAAGCACGTGTCCGACTGTCTGCCTGGCAGGCCCAGTGCTGAAGGCGAGGCATCAGAGAGGGTGGAGGAGGGCTGGGAGTTGGGCCTGTGGTTAAGGCGGTTCACAGGCCCTGCCCTGGTGGATTCTGGGCCAAGGTCAGGGCTGGGACCGGCGCGCGGTCAGCTCCAGAGGCCACACACTGGGGAGCCCTGGTGCCCCGCTGGGCTCTTGCTCACAAAGGCTGCTGTTCCTTTGCAGCTGGGGCAGCCGGGCCATCTGTGACACCTCCTGGCCTCTGTGCCCCCAGGTGAGAGGCAGGCCCTCACACTCCAGCCCTGCCTGTGGCTCCAGGGCACTGCCTTCCTCTGGGGTTAGACCATCAGATGTGACTTTGCTTTTCCCCCAGGTGGGAAATCCAGGTGGGACGATGGCTCCTCCTCGGGGGATCCTTCCTGGACCCCTCCCTCCCTCCCTCCCTCCCATGCAGAGGGGACTCCGCAGGACTTGGCAGATGCCCACAGGTCCTGCTCCCCACCCCACCCCACCCTCTGCTGAGGCCTCAGTCCTCCCAGAAGCCCCTCGAGAGTGGACCCAGCCTTCAGGAGACCCCAGGGTGCAGGAGAAGAGAGGGAGTTGAAAAAGTTAGCAGGGACTGGAGTAGAGAGGCTGGGCCAGGAGTCACCTGAGCAGGCTGGTGATCCTGGCCCAGGCGGAATCAGTGACCATGTAGTTGGTGGGGGAGGGGCCCACAGGGGGTGGGGACCCTGGGGCAGCCCCTCTAGGGAGAGACAATGAGTCTTTCCCAGGAACCCCGGCAACAGAGGGGCCTACGAATGAGGTCACAGGGCCCCGTGATGCCCTCAGGGAAGACAGCCAGGAGACTCTGGTGATGAATTTTGACCAGAAGGCTGTGAAATTCCTGGCAAATTTTTACATCAATGGAGGCAAACACTGGACTCGTGGGCCCCTGAGGCCCATGCCGCCAGAGCTCACCCAGTAACTTGGAGGGGGGAGGGGGGGAGCAAGCCTGCTGGGAGTGGCGGAGGTCTGAGGGACAGTGTGGTGGGGGGGGTGCAGGCTGAGGGGCAGGGGGCTAGGAGTGACAGGGGGCTGAAAGTGGTGGGGGGTGAAGGCTGAGGGGTAGGCTGGCAGGAGGGCTGAGGGACAGTGTGGGGGGCAGGCCAGCCGGGAGCAGCTGGGCGGCCGAGGGACAGTGCGGGGGCTGGGCTGTGGGGCCAGGGGCTGAAGGACAGTGGCTGGGGGTCTCCGGTGCAGGCCCAAGGCATCCGTGCTATTGTTGGGCCTGGAGCCAGGGCTGGCCTGGGATGAGACACAGCCCCCAAGGATGAAGGAGTGCCCAGCTGGCCTCAGGTCACAGATGGGCGCCCCTGAGAAGTCCCTGACCATCTGCACCCAGACCCTGAGGGAACTGCGTGAGTGAGGGTCCTGGCCACTCCACCCCCACCCCAGGCTGGCCTTTGGGGGGCTATGGGAGGGGCCTGCTGGAACTGGCCCAGGCCCAAAGCTTGCTTCCTGCGGCCAGTGTTGGAGCAACGTCCCCCGATCACGGCTGACCTGGACGTCCCCAGCCCCACCAGGTACCAGCTGCCAAGCCCGTCTGTGCGAGAGTCCTCCCCACACCCCCACTACAGCATCGGCCGCAAACACCAGGGCCGAGGTATGTGTCCTCTCCCTGTGGCCCGACCACTGGGCCTGTCCCCACCCTGGGAATGGGGGCCTCTGCCTCTGCACGGGAATCCCCACGGCCTGAGGCCCCTCCACCCCACTACAGAGGGCGGTGGGCGCAGGGCATGGCAGATGGTGTGGTTCCAGAGCGAAAGCCCCTTCACGCAGAAGGCCGACTTCAACCAAGAGCAAAAGGTGGGGGCCGGGCAGGAAGGAGGCCGGGAGTCCAAGCAGGTGGGGCTGGGGCTTCCCTCGGGACCAAAGGGGGACTGGCTGAGGTCCGGGGAGCTCCCTGCCCTGCAGCAACGGTCTCACTCTCCCTCGCAGTGGCCCTCGCCAGCCGACTACCAGCCCCTCAGCTGGCCAGCCTTCCCTGCCTTCAGCTTCAGGGACCACCACCCTGCCACCAAGACACCTGAGGGCAACATCCACCCCAGGCTGCCTCGGGCCAGGGGGTTGGGTCTCCGGACGCAGCCCCAGTGCCTGCTCCAGGCCTCTTTGCAGGCACCTGGCAAGAGGCACCCTGGCCCCAACACCTATAACATTCTTCCTGGGAGCCGCCTGCGGAGCCCATGCCGGCCAGCTTTCTCCATGAGCCGCTCCCCGGCATTCCCCGCCTGGCTCAGTGGCTGTAAGGGGGCCTGCAGAGTGGAGGGTGAGGGCTGGGCCATGGGTGAGCGTGGTGGGGCCGGGGTGGGGGCTGCCACCTGGGTGGGGCTCCGAGCCTTCTCTCTCTCACCAGCCCAAACCCCCGGCCTGGCTGCCTACCATGTGGAGGACTGCTACGACTCTCGCTTCCCCTCGGCACCTGGCGTGGTCATCCAGGGTGTGCGCAGACCCAAGTGACACCGGCCCCTTCTGCATGCTCTAGAGCCTGCCGGGCAAAGCCAGCTTGGCCCAGCCAACAAGTGGAACCCTGGCCTCTCCTGGGGCTTTCCCAGGCCTCCCCCGGAACTAGGCGCCCCAGCCTGGCCTTCTTACCCTCTGGGCACCCCTGGTGCACCCTCCTGGCTGGCCAGCCCTTCTATGGACTGTGGACAAGGCCAGCCCAGCCTGGAGCCCCCATCTGCCCACGCCCTGCTATACAGAGATGCTGAGGGTTCTCCCATGCTCCGAAGTGTGCAGCTGTCTGTCCTTCACCCGGGGGCGGTCCTGGAGATATGGCTGCCGCTGGGTCATTTCTGGCTTTCCCTGTTGAGGAGTCTCCATTCGGCTGCCCTGAAGGATGTTCTCTTCTCTAGGTGGCAGCGTGCCACTGACTCTGAGCTCTAGCCTGGAGTGAGATGGGAGGCTCTGTGGGACACCCCCACCCAGCCGTGCCATTCAGGGGCCTGGTCCAGCTGCTGTCCACCTGAGGGTCAGCTGCTTGCTGAGCCAGGGAAGTGACTTGGTTTGGAAGGAGACACCAAATGCCCTGAGCCACCAGCAGATGGGGTCACCTGACCAGCCCTCAGGAGGCCCAGGGACCTGCTCACTAGGGCCCAGCCCCACCTCCCCACCAGCAGATGGGGTCGCCTGACCAGCCCTAAGGAGGCCCAGGGACCCGCTCATTAGGGCCCAGCCCCATTTCCCCACCAGCAGATGGGGTCGCCTGACCAGCCCTAAGGAGGCCCAGGGACCCACTCATTAGGGCCCAGCCCCATTTCCCCACCAGCAGATGGGGTCCACCTGACCAGCCCTAAGGAGGCCCAGGGACTCGCTCACTAGGGCCCAGCCCCACTTCCCCTAGGCCTTCAGCTGGGGTGAGTCACCTGTGGAAACTCTGGCCCAGGGCCCTGTAGGCTGAGCCACAGCTGCGGACTCTGAGGCCTTTACCTGCTGCGCCCCCTGCCTGCAGCTTTCCCCGGCTGCCCTCGTACCCGGGGTCAGGCCCCAAGGCTGCCACCTTGCAGGAGGCTGACCTGCAGCTCGTGTCGCCCTGTGACTGGGACTGCACCCCTACCTCCCAGACCCCGGGCCCAGACCAAGCCCAGAGCTCAACCCCTTCAAAAAGGCTCCGGGCAGCTGCTCCTGTGGCGTCAGCTGCATCCCCTTTCGCAGAGAGGACTCCAAGCCTAGGACTGTCTGTGCTGTGCCCCTTGGCCTCCTCTGCCACCGAACCAGCTAGGGGTCTAATGAAGGCCCTGGAACCTTCGCCCCTGGGCCGATCCACTTGGCCAGCGGCAACAGAGCTGTGGTTGCCCGGCCGTGGCAACAGGAGCTCTGCTCATGGCTGGGGCACCCCGGGCACCAGCGGGCACCCTTGAGACCCAAAGCTGGAAGCGGGAGCGGCAGGAAGGATGGAGCGATCTCCTCCAGCTGGGCTGAGGAGGGAGAGCTTCCTGGAGGAGGTGGTGGAAGAGGGAGCCTTCAAGGAAGAGCAAGAGTTTGCTGGGCAGCAGGAAAAAATTTTCTAGAGAAAACCTCAGCAGCGGAGACCGAAAAGAGAGAGGGTGTGCGGGGCTTGGCGCGGCAGAGCCTGCGGGAGGGCGGCGGGCTGGAGCGGGGAGGCCAGGGGAGCCCGCCTGGGATGAGAAGAGGCACTTTGGGACCTGGACTCTCCCTCATGGCTCCGCGGGGCTGGGCGGGCGCCAGGGCCTCCGTGGCCGGGGAGGGCGGCCGTCGTTCGCGCGCCCAGTCTCCGCCAGGCCCCGGTCCCGGCCCCCTGAAGGCGCTCAGACCCAGCCTCCGCCGCAGCGCTGGGGCGGGGGCTTCGTGCCGGTTTTACGCCGAGGAGGCCGCACCCGAGTCCCGCACCAGCGCGGCGCGGGGGGTGGGAGCGCAACCCCGGGCAACACGTCCCCGCGTCGCGAGGCTGCTGGGAGATCCGCAAGAGCGTTTTCCACGCTTATGCGCACGAAATCCACTCGGCTGAAATGACGCCCGACCCGGGAGCGGGCCGACCCTGCGCCCGCCCACCCGCCGCGCTCCCACCCACGCTCCCA
Organism: Alouatta palliata; assembly: GCA_004027835.1. Classification (NCBI taxonomy): domain Eukaryota; kingdom Metazoa; phylum Chordata; class Mammalia; order Primates; family Atelidae; genus Alouatta; species Alouatta palliata. The sequence continues at coordinate 7,253 of PVKV010037770.1, forward strand.
CCCACGCTCCCACCCACGCTCCCACCCACGCTCGCCCGCGGGACCCCCCGGGGCGCTGCCGGGACAGGAGGGCGCATGCGCGCCGGGCTGGCTGGGCGAGGCCTGTCGCGCGACGGGAGGGCGCTGCTCCCAGGAACCTGCGCGCGGCAGCGGCGGCGTTTCCCGGGGGCCGGTTGGCTGGCGGACCCGGGCGGTGCGGTGCGGAAGTGGGCGGCTGTGGGACGCGCGCGGAGCCGCGCGGCGGGCGGGACCTGGCCGAGCTGGAGGGCGCGGGGGAGCGGGGCTCGGGCGGCCCCCGAGGCCCGGCGGAGCGGGCTTCTGGGGCGCCTGCGGCGGCGCCGGGGGAGCGGGCTGGGGATGGGGCGCCGAGCCGGGCGGCGGCCGGGGCCTCGGCCATGTTCGCGGGGCTGCAGGACCTGGGCGTGGCCAACGGCGAGGACCTGAAGGAGACCCTGACCAACTGCACGGAGCCGCTCAAGGCCATCGAGCAGTTCCAGGTGGGGCGGGTCCCGGGGTGGGGGGAGCCCGGGGCGACGGCCTGGCCGCCTGCGCGGGAGTCGGGCCTGGCGGAGGCGCCGGAAGTTCCCGGCTTGCTTCTGGTGGCCGAGTCCCGTTCTGGGGGTGGAGTCCCGAGCTGGCACCCGTTTGCGGGACGGCTGGGTGGCTTCCGGTGGCTGCGGCTGCCCCCGAACGGCCGGGAACCCCGGGGTTCGTGCCTCCCTGTGCTCGCAGGACGTCGGGGTGCCCGGGCGCACGGGGCGGCGGCTCACTTTTTGCTTCCTCAGACCGAGAATGGCGTGCTGCTGCCGTCTCTGCAGTCGGCCCTCCCCTTCTTGGACCTCCACGGGACGCCGCGGCTGGAGTTCCACCAGTCGGTGTTCGATGAGCTGCGGGACAAGCTGCTGGAGCGGGTGTCAGCCATCGCTTCGGAGGGGAAGGCTGAGGAAAGGTGGGTGGGCGGGTCCGACGTGCAGCCGGCCTCTCAGCCCGGGATCGACTCAGGTGCATGGATCGTCCTCCTGGCTGCACAGCCTTGCTCCCAGAGGTGGCCTGGGCCTGTGTCTGAATGGCCCCTCACCCCTCCTATCCTGCGCGTGGAGACTTGGTATCTGTCTGGGACATGCAGACAGCTGCTCTGATTCGGCCCACTGCCACGCCATCAATCGTGTGAGTTGTTCCAGGTACAAGAAGCTGGAAGACCTCCTGGAGAAGAGCTTTTCTCTGGTCAAGATGCCGTCCCTGCAGCCCGTGGTGATGTGTGTCATGAAGCACCTGCCCAAGGTAGAGCCCTGACCCTGACCCTGACCCTGACCCTAAAAGCCTGCTGGCGCGGGCATCTACCCACCCTCACGCCCTTGGCTGATGGAAGTTCCAGTGAGCCGCCTGCCTGAGTGCTGTCCATGGTGCCTCCTGTGCTGGCCTCTCCCACGGGAGCCGGGTGGAGACTGAAGCTTGGAGTTGGGGTGTGGTGCCCCTACTGGGAAAGAGCTGTTGGTATTTAGCACGTCTGCCTGAACCTGCTGGGACCGGGGGCCCAGTCATAGGTGCCCTGTGGGGTGGGGCGTGGTTTGAGGTGGTCTCTGGGGGGCTGAGGCCTCTTGGCTTGTCTCAGGGAGACCCAGGGACACAGGTGCCACTCACAGGCAGCCTGTGGTGCCGCATAGGTTCCTGAGAAAAAGCTGAAGCTCGTAATGGCTGACAAGGAGCTGTATCGAGCCTGCGCCGTGGAGGTGAAGCGGCAGATATGGCAAGACAACCAGGCCCTCTTTGGGGACGAGGTCTCCCCGCTGCTGAAGCAGTACATCCTGGAGAAGGAGAGCGCGCTCTTCAGCACAGAGCTCTCCGTCCTGCACAACTTCTTCAGTCCTTCCCCCAAGACCAGACGCCAGGGCGAGGTGAGAAGGAACAGGCCGCGTGTGGGGTGGGGCACCTCTTGGGGGTGCCATGGCCAGCCTCTTCAGCTACCTGGGGATTGACTGCTGCCTTGTGAATGGCAGAGTGGTTCTGCTCCAGGCGGGTGGCGGGGCAAGGGACTTGTGCTGGAACGAAGGTTGGTTTTCAGTTTGTGTGTATTTTACTTTTGATTAAAGCCATATGTGGCCAATGTTAAAATCTGCAGAAAGGCCGCTAATGAGAAGTTACAGCACCCTCCCCTACTTCTAAAAAGCTACTTCTGTTTGGTTCTTCACCTTTCAAGTATTTCAGTTATTTGTTGATATGGTTGCAGTTGAGTTATTTGTTTTTCGTTCTTCAGAGGACAGCAAATCCAAGGTTCTGCCTGTTAATAATGTTCGCATTATTCTAAACTCAAATTTCCTGGCGGTTTTTTTTTTTTTTTTTCCTGAGACAGAGTTTCGCTCTTGTCGCCTAGGCTAATGTACAGTGGTGTGATCTCAGCTCACTGCAGCCTCTGCCTCCCAGGTTCAAGCTATTCTTCTGCCTCAGCCACCCCAGTATCTGGGATTATAGGTGTGTGCCATCATGCCAGCCAATTTTTATGTCTTTAGTGTTATATTGGTCAGGCTGGTCTCAAACTCCTGAGCTCAAGTGATCTGCCTGCCTCATCCTCCCAAAGTGCTCGATTACAGGCATAATCCACTGTGCTGGACTTCTTTTTTCTATTTTTTTTTTTTTTTTAAAGACAGGGTTTCACCATGTTGGTCAGGCTGGTCTTGAACTCCCGACCTCAGGTGATCCACCCGCCTTGGCCTCCAAAGTGCTTGGATTACAGGCGTGAGCTACCACGCCTGGCTTTTTTTTTTTTCTGTTTTTTTTTTTTTTAAGAGACAGGGTCTCACTCTGTTGCCCAGGCTGGAGTCCAGTGGCATCATCACAGCCCACTGCAGCCTTGACCTCCTGAGCTAAAGCCAGCTTCCCACCTCAGGATGCTGAGTAGCTAGGACCACAGGCATGTGCCACCACACTTGGGCTAATTAAATATTTATTTTTGTAGAGAAGGGGTCTGACTATGTTGCATAGTCTGGTCTCGAACTCCTGGGCTGAAGCAGTCCTCCTTCGTCAGTCTCCTAAAAGGCTGGGATTACAGACATGAAGCACCACACCTGGCTGAGGTTTTTTTCGTTTTTTTTTTTTTTAAGACAGGGTCTCATTCTGTCACCCAGGTTGAAGTGCAGTGCTGTGATCAAGGCTCACTGCAGCCTCGACCTCCTGGGCTCAAGCACTCCTCCTACCTCAGTCTCTTAAGCATCTGGAACCACAGGTGTGCACTACCATGCCTGGTTAATTTGTGTATTTTTTGTAGAGATGGGGTTTCACTATGTTGCCTGGGCTGGTCTCGAACTCCTGAGCTCAAGTAACTTGCCTGCCTTGGTCTCCTGAAGTGCTGAGATTATAGATATGAGTGACTGCAACTAGTTGTGAGATTTTTGTAATTAACATTTTTTTTTTTTTTTTTTTTTTTTGCGATGGAGTCTTGCTCTGTTGCCCACGCTGGAGTGCAGTGGCTCAATCACGGCTCACTGCAACCTCTGCCTCTTGGGTTCACGCAATTCCTCTGCCTCAGCCCCTTGAGTAGCTGAGACTATAGGCACGTACCACCATGCCTGGCTAATTTTTGTATTTTTCTTATGTTTAGTAGTGACAGGATTTCACCATGTTGATCAGGCTGGTCTCGAACTCCTGACCTCAGGTGATCCACCCACCTTGTCCTCCCAAAGTGCTGGGATTACAGGGGTGAGCCACCGCACCTGGCCCTAACCGACTTTAAACTAGCACTGTTTGGTAGAAAGATAAAGTGATCTGTAAGGTAAGAGTTTTAAGTATCCACATTAAGAAAAAAAAAATGAGATCAATTTCGTTAATTTTGAAATTGGCCCGGTATATCCAAAGTATTATCTTTCAGCACTTAATTAATGTGAAAGATTGGGCTGGGTACGGTGGCTCATGCCTATACTCCTAGTACCTTGGGAGGCTGAGGTGAAAGAATGGCTTGAGCCTGGTAGTTTAAGACCAACCTGTGCAACGCAGGGAGATCTCGTCTCTACAAGAAAAAACAAATTAGCCAAGCTTGGTGGTGCACACCTGTTGTCCGAGGCAGGAGGATTGCCTGGGCCCGGAAGGTTGAGGCTGCACTAAGCTATGATTCAGCCACTGCACTCCAGTCTGGGCAACAGTGAGAGACCCTGTCTCAAAAAAAAAAAAACATTATTGAGCTATAATGCTTTTTGCAGGAGGATCACTAAGATTTGAAACCTGGCGAGTCTTTCCTGCTTAGAGCCCACCTGAACTGCACTTCAAATGCTGAACAGTTACGTGTGGCTGTGGGCCCCATTCGGGCCGTGGTTCCTGACCACGTGCACAGGCGCAGGCTCATTGTGGCTGGCTTGCGCCACCTCTCTCCTCCCTTCCCTGTTTGTTTATTCCCAGCTGTGTGCTCCCTGGGCCTGTTTATTCCCAGCTGTGTCCTCCCTGGGCCGCCTTCTTGTTCATTGCTGTCAGACAGAGCCCTTGGGCCCTCTGTGAACTGGGGTGCCCTTCCTCATGCTGTCTCTCCTGCTGACGTGGTACTGCCTGTACTGATTGCTGTCTGTGAGGGACTTCTTGATCCTGTCTCTCCTGTGATGTGGTGCTGCCTGTACTGACTGCTGTCTGACAGAGCCCTCGGGCTCTCTGTGAACCGGGGTGCCCTTCTTCACCCTGTCTCTCCTGATGCAGTGCTTCCTGTACTGATTGCTGTCTGACAGAGCCCTCGGGCTCTCTGTGAACCGGGGTGCCCTTCTTCACCCTGTCTCTCCTGATGCAGTGCTTCCTGTACTGACTGCTGTCTGTGAGGGACTTGCTCGGCCTGCTTAGTCGTATGTTGATTCTCTTTTATGTTTATTTTATTTTTTTGATGCGGAGTCTCCTCCTGTCGCTCAGGCTGGAGTGGAGTGGCAAGATTTTGTTCGGCCCACTGCAAACTCCCTCTGCCGGCTTCAAGTGATTCTCCTGCCTCACCCTCCCGAGTAGCTGGGATTACAGGCGCCCACCACCACGCCCGGCTAATTCTATATTTTTAGTAGGTTTGGGATTTCCCCATGTTGGCCAGGCTGGTCTGGAACTCCTGACCTCAGGCAATCAACCTGTCTCAGCCTCCCAAAGTGCTGGGATTACAGGCGTGAGTCACCGTGCCCAGCCCGATTCTCTTTTAAAAAGTCACATTAAAAAAAAAAAAGGCTGGGTGTGGTGGCTCACGACCGTAATCCCAGCACTTTGGGAGGCTGAGGCAGGCAGATCACGAGATCAAAAGATCAACACCATCCTGGCCAACATGGTGAAACCTCATCTGTACTAATACAAAAATCAGCCGGGCATGGTGGTGCATACCTGTAATCCCAGCTACTCGGGAGGCTGAGGTGGGAGAACTGCTTGAACCCAGGAGGCGGAGGTTGCAGTGAGCTGAGATTGCGCCACCGTACTCCAGAGTGAGACTTCATCTCAAAAAAAAAAAAAAAAATTGGTTGGGCGTGGTGACATGCCGTTGTAGTTCCAGCTACTCGGGAGGCTGAGGCAGGAGGATCACTTGAGCCCAGGAGGTCAAGGCTGCAGTGAGCCACGACTGCACCACTGCACTCCAGCCTGGGCAGCAGAGCAAGGCCTTGTTTCAGAAAAAGTAATCAAAATAACAGAACCTGCTACCATCAGACTGGCGCCGATATTTAATAAGTGAGGAGGGAATGTTTTCTGCCTAGAAGTAGGAAAGACAGAGGGCCGCGCCGCCCCTCGTGTGACCTGGCTCTGGCGGAGCCCGGGAGGGCCCTGGGGCCTGACGGGCGGCTGTCCTGCAGGTGGTGCAGCGGCTGACGCAGATGGTGGGGAAGAACGTGAAGCTGTACGACATGGTGCTGCAGTTTCTGCGCACGCTCTTCCTGCGCACGCGGAACGTACATTACTGCACGCTGCGGGCTGAGCTGCTCATGTCCCTGCACGACCTGGACGTGGGTGAGATCTGCACCGTGGATCCGTGCCACAAGGTAGCTCTGCCCGCCCGCCCTCCCCACCCTCCCCACCCTGGCCCTCCTGGCTTCTCCTCCCCTTGGGTTTGGCTGGTCTGGGGGCCACCTGGGTGCCCTCCTCTCCCAAGCCTGTTTCCTGGGCTCTGCCTTTCTGTCCTGTGTACCGGCCCCTTGGCACCTCTGCAGACCCTGATGGCGGGGAGGGGGCTAGTCCCCTGCATCTGAGCCACCGACCTGGTTGTTCCCGGGAACTCCCTTTCCCTGTCCAGCCCTTTCTCTTCCCGAGGACTGTAGGACCCACAGGCTGGACCCTGACTATTGCTCCAGCTTCCTCCCGTCTTTCCACCTGGTCTGTGGCTCTCCCCTTCCCCAGAACCCTGGAGGCCACTTGTTGGCCTGGTACCGAGTGCTCCAGGAATAGAGTTTTCCCTTCCCACGGGAGCCTGCAACCCTGGGACCATCTTCCCAGGACTCTGGTGTCACCCTCTGAGGCCTCCGTCGCTTGGAGTGCTATAGTGGCCATCCCAGGGTGCCATGAGGGAGTCCCTTTTTTGGAGAGAAACATCACCCTCTCCGCTGCTGTCCTGACCCTGCTGCTTCTGCCGTGGGGTGCGGGGAGCACAGACCGGTGCCCGGTGCTGCCCCTCACAGCAGCTGTGATTGGGCCAGAGGCCAGGGCTGGGGCTGTGTTTGGGGCTGGGGTCTCTGGTTGTCCCGGGAGGTTTGGGCTGGGTCCCAACTGTGCGTCCTCCTTGCAGTTCACCTGGTGCCTGGACGCTTGCATCCGAGAGCGGTTCGTGGACAGCAAGAGGGCTCGGGAGCTGCAGGGGTTTCTCGATGGAGTCAAGAAGGGCCAGGAGCAGGTGCTGGGGTGAGGTCAGCTCCTCGAGGCCTTCCGCCCTCAGTGCCCTGTGCATGTCCGGTCTGCGCTTGCTGTGTTTTGCTGTGGGTAGCATATAGAGTCCAGCACTTCGGGATTCTGTGAGCCCCTCCCAGCTGGTGCGGAGACGAGCAATGTAGAAATAGAAGACACCAGACACGGAGACAGAGAAAAGAGAGTTTGGGCCCCGGGGTCCACTGCTACCCAGACCGAGGGACCAGCAGTGGCCCCGAATTCTGGGATGCTGTCACTTTCATTGAGTTGCAAATCTGGGGGCAGGGTAGATAGGGCGTGGCAGTGATAGGGTCAAGGGCCTCACGGGTCACTCAGGTGTGGGCTCAGGAATTTCTGACACCCGAGGTGAGGTAAGGAGCATAATGCATCAGCACTTTTTTCACACTTATCAAGAAAGAACTAAAACGTTAAGA
>PVKV010037771.1:0-14514 GCA_004027835.1 Alouatta palliata
TGAAGCATCTTGGGGCAGTCTTTTATTACTTAGGAAGGCACACATGAGGAGACAAGCGAGAAGGAAAAGTTGATTTTAAGTAATTTGGGGAAGAAAATGTGAGAGTAGAGGGGCTGAATGTCTTAAAATGAGAAAGATTCAGTACCTGATGATTGAAGGACTGAAAAATGAAATAGAATAAAAAGAACTTGCTACTCACACAGGGTTTTGCATCCAGCAGGAAGAAAAGACAGTAAATGATAGAAACTAATTGCCCAGGTTTACTTTTGCATCTCTCTCATTTGCTGGATAGTCCCATAATGAGACTGCATTTCTCCCTTTTCATTCTGTAATCTGTCCTGCCCCACTTAGAACTTCATCCCCACACTCTTACCTTAAAATCTGCACTCCCCTCCTCTACTTCAAAGTTCCAGAAATCAGAGTGCAGTTGCCAGAGTAATTAAAGGGCTCAGCGTTTTAGAAATGTAGATGTAATTGTAGTATTTAAGGTGGCATTATAATGTGCAAATAACATTGCATGAGTATTTTAAAAAGAGATACCTTGACACCCAATATCACTGACTAATATCTCCTGGGATCCTCAGCTTTCTCATATGTAAATTAAAGACATTAATACTAGCCGTCCCTGCTTCACAGGAGTACTATAAAGTACAAGTTATCGAGATAGCAGGAGCCTTTTAAAATGACAAATTCTAAGGCAGGAAACAACATCTGCTGGAAAGGATGTGGAGAAATAGAAATGCTTTTACCCTGTTGGTGGGAGTGTAAATTCGTTCAACTATTGTTGAAGACAATATGGCGATTCCTCGAGGATCTAGAACCAGAAACACCACTTGACTCAGCAATCCTATTACTGGGTATATACCCAAAAGATTAGAAATCATTTTACTATAAAGACACATGCATACATATGTTTATCACAGCACTACTCACAATAGCAAAGACTTGGAACCAACCCAAATGCCCATCAATGATAGACTGGATAAAGAAAATGTGACACATATACTCCATGGAATACGATACAGCTATTAAAAAGAATGAATCCATGTCCTTTTCAGGGACATGGATAAAGCTGGAAACCATCATTCTCAGCAAACACAGAAACAGAAAACCAGACACCACACGTTCTCACTCATGATTGGGAGTCGAACAATGAAAACACATAAACAAGGGAGGGAAACATCACACATTGGGGCCTGTCAGGGATTGGGGGTCTAGGTGGGGATAGCATTGGGAGAAATACCTAATGTAGATGATGGGTTGATAGGTGAAGCAAACCAACATGGAATGTCTATACCTATGTAACAAACCTGCACGTTCTGCACTTGTATCCTGGAAGTTAAGCATAACAAAAAAATGACAAAATTCTATACAAAGATGAGGTACTCTCCAGGTGAGGAGAAGAGTAAAATTATCTGTATGACTAAAACAAACTTTTTAAAAGGATATAAAACATAGAGTTACTGACTTAACAGAATATGTGTTTTATCTACGGCACATTTGGTTAAACACTTTGGCTTGTTTTCACCTCTACAGCATAGAGCTCACCTCTATGTTAAGTCCTGCTGACATTTTCGGTGTTTCACTCCAGGAAACAGCAGCATCCTTGCTGAATGGCCGTTATCCTTTCTGTACAGATGTTGCCATCTGGAGCGAAGGCACTATAAGGAGGAGAACGGGGATTTTAATTTACTAAGCAGGGAGGCAAATTATGTAATTAGCCGATAAGAAGTTAAGCAGAGAAGTAACAGACATAATCTTGTAGGGAACGTGTTGGAATCACATAAGACTTATACATATTTTCTTACATTATTTCTGAATTTAAGAAATCTGTACTCTGCATAGACTTACTGAATTATATTCCATAAAAATTGAAGAACACAGGACCTGCATTTTTTGTTGTTTTTTTATATTTCATCTTTATTTTTTATAGTTCACTTTTTAATTTTAATTTAAAATTATTTTCTTTTGTGTGGTAATTTTTCTAAGACAAATTTAGAAATTTATTTTCATAAAACAATTGAAAATGTCTAAAAGTATGTCTTCATAATCCAGAATTTTCAGAGAGTGGAGACACCATTTCATAAGAATTTTACAAAAAATGACGTAGAGGATAGCATCAACTATGGGAACATCATATTTTGGAGAATATGACAGCAGTCCTGGATATGGATTATACTGCCCATGTGGAGAAAAGCAAATGGCAAGCCCTAGTATTCTGACTCATTACATTTAGTATTTACATGAGCCAGAAGTTGTAATGTCTAAAGTTCAGTGAGATGTATGCATTTCTTATGCCTCAAGGTTTTACACACTACTCTTTCAAGCTACACTATATTGTTTTTAATACACTTATTGTGCCTCTAATAAAAATGTTCAGCATTTTTTATAAAACTTGAATTTCACTTTGAATATACTTTAACAATTTACAATGAGTGTTCATGTTTCCTTTTAATGTAGCTTGGTACTGTTTGTTGTTGCTAATATCAATGGTCTGAAATGTTCCATCACTCAAGAATGCATGCAGTGTGACGGAAAATACTTAGACATCGAAAAGGGGGACCTGCTGTAACTCAGAACTCACATAAGTGGTTCCCAGAGAATCACTGCAAAGACTTTGGGGAAGACTGATGCACTCATTCTGATGCTATTTTTATTTAGCCCTACCTTTCTCCCAGAGATCAGAAACTGATGAGAAATGCAATTGCTTTGGAGTTCAGTGTCACAGAGTTCTGACCCTGAGAGTTGAGGGCTGCAGTTCTAATGAAAGTATATGTCTCTGTGTGTTTTATTAGCATTATTTAAACCAATGGGTATTCTTAAATGGATGGCAATAAGTTAGTCAGGAAACTCATGATGGCGATTAATTTTGATTTTATACAGCAGATGTTTGCTCAGTGCCAAATAAACCTGTTCAATTTACCCCATGTCTTAATGTACCCTATCTATTATTTACATATGAGCACAGATACCACTGAGAAAAGAAATAGCAAGGGCATGGCAGGGGTATAGCAAGACAGCTGGTAAGGTGATTGCTTACAAAATCAAAATTCTTGGCTGCAACTCAAGATTGAAAATAATTTAGGAACAAGAGACCTTCTCTGTTTCTGTCTTTGTCTTCATTGCCTTGTGTTTAAGACCTTCAACCATAAACTTTCTGATTATCTGCACTGATAATCTGCATTAAGAGAATATGAGATAATAAAATTAATGTTTTTAATGTGTTGTAAATGTTCTCATTATCAGTAACATGCATAATTCACCAAATACTTCATAATATTTGTACATAAGTAGTGTTTTTACAATAAATTTAGGAGCATTCTCAACACCCAACAACTTGGTGCACATAGTTTTATGGGTTTTCATTATTTGGATATTGATTGTCATATGAGTGTAAACTAGAATCTAGAGCTTCCATATCATTAACTGCAGAAATATCAGACAGGATGATATTTCAAAAGAAAAAAAAAACCTAGGGGGAATTATAAAGGAAGGGTCATGAAAAGGTAGTATACTGACCTTAATTATTTCTATTTTCTTTTTCTCCAGCATGCCAGCTATTTCTTCCACCTGCTACAAATGCTCCAGGATTTCTCCAAGTCCAAGTCAAATGTCTTTTTTTATCCAAGACAAAACAGATGTACAAACTGAGAAAAGCACATTAAGTTTGTTTCTTTAACATCTTGGATTCAACTAACTTCTAATAACATTTATGAGGCCTACTATAAACAGAATCTTGTGCTGTCTTGAATGGTAAGAGGTAAGCACATGACTACTCAAAAATAATACAGATTGTAATATCTACAAAATGGAAAGTATTCTTATCAAATAGGGAGTTGTTCCTGTGATAATGGAAAAGGGGGATTTGAGGAAAAGGAATTTACAAAATTTAAATTGGGTAGGATAAAAAAAAAATTGAGGCTTGAATATCTAGTGCTGATTAGAGAAGGCACTCCTGGTTTAATGATGCGTTAAACCTACTCTGAATGTGTCCTAGGCCTTAGGAATCCAAAAACTGGTTAAACTGGATCAACTAAAAATAGCAAGATTGAAAAGAAAAAAAAAAAAAAAACTACAAGTTCTTGTAAGGAAGGTCTATAAGTTTAAAATTTTTCCCCAGATTGATTCTGTCATTAGACCAGAAATCTCCTCAAATTTAACCCAGCTTTTAAAATATTGCTGGTTTGAACTCTGAATTATGAAAGCAGTCACTTTTGATAGCTAAATTCAAGTAGAAAATATACATTTTTCATTAAGCTGAGTATTACTATATTCTCCAGACACTTATTTTTCTCACAAACCATTAATTCCTGCAACAGGGTTTTGGAGACTTTTTACCTGTGTGTGTTAACTCGTCACTAATGTAAAATGTATACTTATATAGGTTATAGTCATGGACCAGATACTTCTTTGTTATTATGAGAGATAAGACTGTACCTCCTCAAATTTTTTTAGCCTGCCAGAAATACTTAATTCAATTCAAAGACATGAATATTACATCATCTTGGAGAAAAGTTTTATTAGCTTATCCAGAATGGGAATGCGATGCAATATATCTCAGTTTAGTCTAGCCTTTCTAATAGCATGATGATTCTTTAATGTGTGATATATTGAATATTCTAAGAGCTATGCGGTGGTGCTAGAATTTGTTATATTTTCCATGAGACTTTTGGGCGAACCTTAGAATCTGTTGATCCACTTGGTGGCCTTAACACCATTGACATTTTGACTGCCATTAGAAATGCTACTGGTCCTCGTCCTGCTTTGTTTGTGCCTGAAGTTTCATTTGAGTTACTGGTCAAGCGGCAAATCAAACGTTTAGAAGAGCCCAGCCTCCGCTGTGTGGAACTGGTTCATGAGGAAATGCAAAGGATCGTTCAGCACTGTAGCAATTACAGTACACAGGAATTGTTACGATTTCCTAAACTTCACGATGCCATATTTGAAGTGGTGACTTGTCTTCTTTGTAAAAGATTGCCTGTTACAAATGAAATGGTCCATAACTTAGTGGCAATTGAATTGGCTTATATCAACACAAAACATCCAGACTTTGCTGATGCTTGTGGGCTAATGAATAATAATATAGAGGAACAAAGGAGAAACAGGCTAGCCAGAGAATTACCTTCAGCTGTATCACGAGACAAGTTAATTCAGGACAGCAGAAGAGAAACTAAAAATGTTGCATCTGGAGGTGGTGGGGTTGGAGATGGTGTTCAAGAACCAACAACAGGCAACTGGAGAGGAATGCTGAAAACTTCAAAAGCTGAAGAGTTATTAGCAGAAGAAAAATCAAAACCCATTCCAGTTATGCCAGCCAGTCCACAGAAAGGTCATGCTGTGAATCTGCTGGATGTGCCAGTTCCTGTTGCACGAAAACTATCTGCTCGGGAACAGCGAGATTGTGAGGTTATTGAACGACTCATCAGATCATATTTTCTCATTGTCAGAAAGAATATTCAAGACAGCGTGCCAAAGGCAGTAATGCATTTTTTGGTTAATCATGTGAAAGATACTCTTCAGAGTGAGCTGGTAGGCCAGCTGTATAAATCATCCTTATTGGATGATCTTCTGACTGAATCTGAGGACATGGCACAGCGCAGGAAAGAAGTGGCTGATATGCTAAAGGCATTACAAGGAGCCAGTCAAATTATTGCTGAAATCCGAGAGACTCATCTTTGGTGAAGAGAACTATATAATACTCATACTTTGTTGACCCAAAAACTTGCTAGTTACTGCCCAAGTAGAATTTTATTTATGAACTCCTGTGTACTACAGTGGTATGAATCTGCTCATGTGAAGACTGGCTATAAACTGAAAAGTGTTGTTGCAGAACAAATCACACATTTAATCCAAATAATAAATGGCTGTTTCTAAAGTTTCCCAGTATATATAATATACATCAAGTCTGTCTTGTGACAGTTTCATCTGAACTTAAAAAGAACTGTTAATGTTCTAGTTGTACAAAGCAGTTTGCCTGTGGATAAGATGACCTGTGTAATCTTTGTTAGTAGTCTTAAAGCTGCTGCCATAGTCCTCCAAGAAGAAAGCACCAAGACAACATTTCATATGACTATAATGCATGTACTGTATAAACTGAACTGGCTTTGAAAGATGTGGGTTGGCAAGTTCCTCACAGAGTCATTGTATTCCACCTGTCCTTCAGTTTAGTTTTTCTGAGCTTCTCTGCAGCCTTTGACGTGTTTTTAAGAAAGCTGAATGCACAAGAGGATCTGTGACACTGACATGGATGTGGTGTGCCTACTGTGCATTTACACAGCCCTTCCAATTCTGGGTCCATTTGCCCTAGCATATTAAAAATTAAAATATGCTTTGATTCATACTTAAACCAGTAAGCATGAATGCCCACATTAATTCCTACATTAAAAACAGCCATCTACCCTTGATTATCTAGTAAGAGTTGGTAATGATGGCCAGTTCTTTAGTTTTAGAAGATCCAGTGATGACCTAAATTTCCCTTAACTTGCAAATACAGTAGTAGTAATGAAGGTACATCTTTAAATTGGAACACAAACCAGCCTCTAAGATTCACTTTGAGGTGGGACTTAAAACCAATATACTGTAAGTGTACGCTGGTAATAGCTACTTTTGCTTTACAGCATAGAAACAAAATATATTCCAACAAAATATATTATTAGAATAGTATGAAAGTACTGGAGGAGCTTTGTTACTGAAAGAAAAACACCTAGATAGACAAACTCCTTAAGAATCACAGACTTAAACTGCATTTATGGGGTAGTGATGAGGTTTGGAACATATAACTCCCCAGATGATTCTTGGTATAAACTACATTATAAATTTTAAGATACATTTCACATCTAGCCCCATCACTAACAGACAACACATTTATATTATAGATATTAAATTTTTCAGTTTATGACCAAATATTTATGAAGGACTGTTGGCGGGGAAAATATGAATATGTTAACTTTAGCTTACTGCACCAATATACTAAGGAACAACAGGCTCACCAACTGATCTCAAACATTAAAAACCCTGTATCTGTCTGATACGACATGGCACTACCTTGAATCTGTTACTAGTACCATCTTGACAGAGGATATACGCTCCCAAAACTTTTGTTACCACATTTAAAAATCACTCTGCCATCATTAAGCATCAGTTTCAAAATTATAGCTATCCATGATTTACTTTTTCCAGATGATAATTATTCTAGTCTTTTAAATTCGTAAGGGAAAAAAGCTCCAAAAAACTTATGAAGCACTTTTCTCCAGCATATCAGATTTCAAACTGAAAATTAAAGACGTGCTATGGTAATGCACTTGCTAGTACTACACGTTTTGTACAACGAAAAACAGAGGCAAGAAACGGAAAGAGAAAAAAGTTCTTTTGTTGGTCCTTAAACTGAGTCAAGTTCTAAAATGTAGAGATGATCTCTGACATTTATAATAGATATCTTTATGTTCTTGCTGTGTAAATAAAATTGCTGGTATGAAATGACAAAAAAAATTATGTTTTCTTTGTAGAGGGTTGTGATTATTTCAGTGAAAACTTATCATTCAAGTCCATTTGAGCTTTTTAACTAACTTAACAAAATTAAATCCTAACTCTGACATGCAAATTTGTAAAACATGCTAGAGCATGACACGGATTATAAAAGTTTTTTTTTTTTTAACTTCATTATTACGATTTAAAAGAAATCTGACCAAAGTCCCTGGCAGCTGTGAATCTAGAAGTGGATTAGTTTAGCACGGCCAAGGTATTTCATGTTCTTTGACATGACTTTTCATCTTCCACTGCATCTTCAGGCTGGCAAGAGGGAGCTCAGAAAGGCTTTTCTGGTGATATTGGTGCAGCAGTGGTATTTCCACTGAAATCCGAAGCCTGAAGAGGAAGCATCAATATACATTTCTTTCTTCCTGAATAAAGCAGTTGTTATCCTGTACATAACAAAATCTGGTTTTGATGATTTATCTTACCTTTCACAGACAAAAAAATCAAAAATTGTTTTCTTATTTGACACTCTAATTTTTTAAAAAAAGCACCTTAGGTTTTGCATCATGAAACATTTGAGTATTTTCAGGAAAGAGCCCACATTTTGAAATCATTTTTGTTTTAAAATATTTAGTATTAATGTATATCTGTGCAATTATAATTAGTCATTTTAAGCCATGTCCAGTACCAAAAAGGCCAATTGGAATCCCTAAAAATGCATTTGAATATAATTCCCTACTGACCAGCAAACCCTCCTTTTTTGTCTTTATCAATTAATAATTTTATTTTAAAATTAATCATTAATTACTTTTCTTAATAAAAATTGCATCATGTTTCTCTAGTTACTGATTTGTATTTTCATCCCTAAGAAAATGGTTATGTAGAATCGATAGACAGGCTTTTTTTTTTTTTTTAGCACAACTTTAGTCATCTTTTAAGCCAATTATACCATACAACTACAGTTAAAGGGAACTAGTGGGTTTACACAGCATCCTTCATTATGAATTCTGCATGATACTATGAGTAGCTGTCTTCTAGTGTGTTCTGATAAGAACAGCAAGGAAATTAATAAATAAAGTTCACACATGTCAAGGCTGCTTTCCTCATATATTTCTTGAATACAGCCTTATTTTCTTTTTCTTTTTTTTTTTTGAGATGGAGTCTTGATCTATTGCCAGGCTGGAGTGCAGTGGCGCAAAATCTCGGCTCACTGCAACCTCCGCCTCCTGGGTTCAAGCGATTCTTCCGCCTCAGCCTCCCGAGTAGCTGGGACCACAGGCACATGCCACCAGGCCCGGCTATATTTTGTATTTTTAGTAGAGACGGGGTTTCACCATGTTGGCCAGGATGGTCTCGATCTCTTGACCTCGTGATCCACCCGCCTCGACCTCCCAAAGTGCTGGGATTACAGGCGTGAGCCACCGCGCCCGGCCCCTTATTTTCTTGTCCTTATTTTTTCAGTGCTTCACTGTATACCAAACAATTCATTTTAATATGCAATTTAACAAAAATACATTAAAAGCTGTTTTACTTTACCTGTAATTCAGAATAATAAGAAAACATTCCCTTTGTTTTTTATTTCTACCCCTATAAAACATCATGAAACAATTTGTATTTTATTATGATGAGCTTTTATGTCAAAAATTACTTTCAGAGAACTACTAGATATATGTAAAAACAGGAAGTTTCTTCTCCTAAAGAAGATAAAAGTGATGAGGTAAAATTTAGGCAAAAAGAAAACAAAAAGGGTTGGATATAGAAAAACAAAAACACCTACTTTTAAATTTATCTTTACCTGAATAATGAAAATATATTCATACAATTTATTGAGTAAGGAAAATATGTGTATAGAGTATGAAATGAAATATCTCAGCAATGTCAGTGCTCAAGGTAAGTACTTGTTGCTGTTTCATGAGTTTATACTCTTTAACGACTACTCTATTTTACATTCCTACTAACAGTGTACAAGGTCTCTGGTTTCTCCACATCATCACTGACACTTGTAATTTTCCAACTTTTTTATAGTGGCCATCCAAACAGGTGTGAGTTAATAATCTCACTGTGGTTTTTATTTGTATTTCCTGATGATTAAGATGTTCAGCATCTTTTCATATACTGGGATGGCATTTTCATGTTCCTTTGAAGAAGTGACTTGTCAAGCCCTTTGCCCATTGCTTTAATTGGGTTTTTTGGATTTTTACTATTGAGTTCCAGGAGCTGATTTTATATTTTAGATACTCCTAACCCCTCATCAGACATATAGTTTATAAATATATTTTTCTCATTCCATTCGTTGTTTTTTCATTCACTGATATTTCCTTTGCTTTGTAGAAGATTTAGTTTGATGTTTTATTTGATTTTTTTCTTTTTTTTTTTTTTGCAGCCTCTGTTTTAGTGTCTTTGTAAGGAATCACTGTCAAGACCAATGTCATGGGGATGTCACCCCGTTTTCTCTTAGTCGTTTTACATGTTCAGATCTTACATTTAAGTTTTGAATCTACTTTGAATTTATTTTTGTGCATGATTAGAGATGAGGATTCATTTTCATTCTTCTGCATATGAATATCCAGTTTTTCCACCACCATTTATTGGTGATTGTCTTTTACTTATTGTGTGTTTTTGGCACCTTGTCAAAAATCAGTTGGCTCTAAATGTGTGGATTTAATTCCAGGCCTTTCTATTCTGTTCTATTGGTCTGTATGTCTGTTTTTATGCTGTTCTACACTGTTTGGATTACTGTAGTTTTGCACTATGTATTGAAATCAGACATTGAGATGCTTCCAAATTTGTTCTTTTTGTTCAAGATTTCTTTGGCTGTTTTTTAAAATTATTATTATTATTTATTTTTTGTAGTTCCATATGAATTGTAGCATTTTTCTTCTATTTCTGTGAAGAATACCATTGGGATTTTGACAGAAATTGCACTGAATCTGTAGATGACATGAGTAGTATGGATACTTTAACAACATTATCCTTCAATTTGAGAACATAGGATATCTTTTCATTTATGTGTATTCTTTAATTATTTTCAGCAATGTTTCATGGTTTTCGTGTTAAAGTCTTTTGCCTCCTTTAAGTTTTTTTACAGTATTTTATTCCTTTTGATGTGATTATAAATGAGATTATTTTCTTAATTTCAATTTTTTTTGAGATAGTTCATTTTCAATGTACAGAAATATAGCTGATTTTTGTATATAGATTTTATATCCTGCCACTTAGCTGAATGTGGTTATCAGTTCTAACTTTTTTTGTGTTTGTGTGACGTCTTTAGATTTTTGTGTGTATAAGGTCATGCCATTGGCAAGTAGAGATAATTTTACCTCTTTCTTTCCTATTTGGATGCCTTTTATTGATTTTTTTTTTTTTTTGCCCAATTACTCTAGTTAGTACTTTCAGTACTATGTTAAATAGAAGTTATGACATTGGGCATCCTTACCTTGTTTGAAATAATAGAGAAAAAGCTATCATTTTTCTACTATTGAGTGTGCTGTTGGCTGTGTGCTTGCCATACAGGACTTTTGTTATTTTGAGTTACATACTTTCTATACCTAATCTGTTGAAAGTTTTTATCCTAAAAGGATGTTGAATTTTGTCACAGCTTTTTTTTACACCTATTGAGATAATTATGTCATTGTCATTCTTTAATTTGTTAATGTGCTATATCACACTCAAATATATCTTTTGACCCATTTTTTTCTTCTTTTGATATTACAAGTGTGATAGAACATTTGATATTGTCCCACAGATTTTGAATGAATTTTTTAATTTCATGTTTTTTTTTCTGTTTTTGTGTCAATACAGTTAGTTTTATTGATGCCTTCATGTTTATGGACTTTCTATTAATCTGTGTTAAGCCAACTAATAATTTCAGGGAAACCATTCTCCATCTCTGTTACAATGTTTCACATTTCTAGTATTTCCTTTTAACATTTGCTCAGAATCTTTATAGCTCTGCTAAAATTATCTATCTGATATAGCATATTTTTATTAGAACCATTAACATATTAAACATACTTATCGTCAATACTCTGTCACAGATTTCAACATCTGTGCCATATGTGAGTCTGGTTCAGTTGATTGCTTCATGTTTTCGCAGTGTTGATTTTCCTGCCTTTATGTATGCTTCATAAATTTTTGTTGAAATCTGAGTATCTTTCATCACACAGTAGAGACTGATTCAATTCATTTTTGTGCTTGAAATGGACACTCCTTTCCTTCTGCTGTAATGGGCTTTCAGTTAATCTACACAGTGGTCTAAGTAGGTTTGAGTTTGTGGTTAATAAGGTTAAACTCACAGCACCATAGCCTTCAAATGTCTATAGCAATACTCCATCCTATTTTCTATTATTTTTCTTTTCTTTTTTTCTTTTTCTTTTTTTTTTAGACAGAGTCTTGCTCTTATTGCCCAGGCTGAAGTGCAGTGTCACAATCTTAGCTCACTGCAACCTCTGCCTCTTGGGTTTAAGCAATTCTCCTGCTTCAGCCTCCCCAGTAGCTGGGGCTATAGGCACCTGTCACCAAACTCAGTTAAATTTTTGTATTTTTAGTAGGGACAGGGTTTCACTGTATTGGCCAGGTTGGTCTCAAACTCTTAACCTCAGGTGATCCACCTGCCTTGGCCTCCCAAAATGCTAGGATAACAGGTGTGAGCTTCCATCCTATTTTTTTTTTTTGTGATTTCTTTTATGAACCTGAGACTTGTGCTGAATACCTCTTCCACTCTCAGATTTAGGACTTTCCATTGCACTGGAGCACATAATCTGTTTCCAGTTTGTTTTTTTTTTCTGCTTTCCTAGAGAGGAGGAAGATTCAACACAAGGCTATTTTACAGAAATCTAATATTCTATGCTAAAGGAAATTAAATCATATTTATTGTGCCAGATAATGTGTGTTCAAATCACTTGAGAAACGTGAATAGTTTCTTTCCCACACAAATCCATCCATATGAGACAAGGCCCTACTAAAAGATTTCTACATTTATACCTGTCTCCCAAGTGTTTGCATGCAATTACAGAGTATAAGAGGAATGATTCAATTCCAGATTTGCTTTATTCAAATAGACATAATTTCCCCAATTTCCAATATACAATCCTGCTTTTGGAAAGTTTGGAAATGTGCTATAGTACATATGACTGTTAGGAGGATAGAAATTACTTCCTTTCATAGGCAGCTTAACTTGGATTCATAGGAAGATGTATGTGTGTATTGTGTGCATATGTGTGTATATAAAATAAGATATAATCACTAATTTATTAATAAGTAAGACTGTGATATCTTAAGAGTCTTAAAAATAAATAATTGTTTTATATTGAGAAATATCTGTTTATAACATTGGTTGGAAAAAAATTTTTTTTAACAAACCAGTGAGAATGTAGTTCTACCCAGTGGCAAATATAAACTATGAGTGAATGAGAATCTGAAAGATAATAATTCACAACAATTTTCTCCATGTAAGAACAATTTTAAGACCAGGGTGCCACCGTTTTTCAAAAGACAAGGTGATAGTGGAAATTATATATTAAGAAGCCATGCACTTGCAAAAATATGGTGTATTAAAAATCCATTTAATTTTTCTAATGCAAAGAAGCTATCTTACGCAACATAATGAAGAAGTATGCTTTTATCTCTATTTTTCAGGCTTTGACTATTCTGCTAACAAAATACCGATACGTTGCATTTTTAAATGTATAAAGAAAATGTTATATCTTTTGTTTTCATGCCATGTTATGTTGTTGGTTATCAGCGTTTATACGATTTTAATAAAAAATCACTTTCCCGTCAGCAGAGAGTATGGTTCATAAACTGGGATGAATTTAATTGGCATCAGCTGGTCATTGTGGCATAAATAATGTAGATTACTTATTTTGAAAGAATTTGCTTACAGTAAAAATTTATAACTACCTGCTTATAAAATTGTATCAGTTGATTTAAATTTATTTTCCCTGTATTTGGGAAAAAACTCCATAAATTATATATTAATCATAAATGTAAAATATAGGCTTTGGAAACCTATATTTTAGGTTTATAATTTAAGGCTGTTTTGGAACTGCTGCTTTGATGTTTGATTCTATGTAATTTGTTTTGACAACTCTTTTAATGTTGAAAAACATGCACTTACATTGGCAATTTGAAAGATATTATGAAGTCTTCTTATAAAGGAAGAATCTTCCCCCAACAAATGTACATGTGTGTTGTGTGTTTATGTTTGTAGGTGTATATGTGTATGTAAAATGAGATATAACCACTGATTTATTAGTAAGAATGTAATATATTAGCAGCCTTAAATAAAAAGAAACTATTATTTTTTATTGAGAAAAGTTGATGTTTGTAACTTTAGTTGGAAATACAATTTTAACAAACCAGTAATATCATAGCTCTACCCAATGACAAATATAAACTTTGAGTGAAAATATTAACGATTATTACTAAATTAAATTGTTTTCTGGAGATTATTTCCAAAGCATGTAAGTATTTTTCAAGAAAATACACTTTATGTTGGTTCTTAATAACCACCATTTTACATTTGTGATTTAAAAAAAAATAAGGTAATGAGATATATTTAAGGTACATTTGGAAAATGTCATTGATATAGAACTTCAATTTTATTTAATGATGGATTAACGTTCAGTATAATTTTCTGCTGTCTGAATCTTAACTTTAGTAAATTTTAAATATGCGTATGATTAACCCTGAAAATGCTGAATATATGTCTCAAATACATAGTTTCAAAGTTTAATACGAATTGGAGAATAATTAGTTATGGCATAAGATTAAATTTTTATACTTTTAGGCAAGTATTAAGAATTTGGCATAACATTAAAATATTTTGGCAAAATAACAATATTTCAACAAATGTCCATTTAACACAAAAATTTTGGCGTATACACAGTGTGCAGACACACATAAGTCAAAGCCTTTTTCTTTAGCCATCTTTATAGTAATAGATAACTGTTAAGCGTGGCACATACATATTCTGCAATTTTTTTCAGATGGTAGCACTATTAAGGATATTCTATTTATGACTTGTGTAGGAACTGAGCA
>PVKV010037772.1:0-14512 GCA_004027835.1 Alouatta palliata
CCTATATCTGGCATTTCTCCCCATGCTATCCCTCCCCAACTCCCCACCCCCTGCTGTCCCTCCCCTTTCCCCCCCGACAGACCCCAGTGTGAGATGCTCCCCTCCCTGCGTCCATGTGTTCGCATTGTTCAACACCCGTCTATGAGTGAGAATATGTGGTGTTTGATTTTCTGTTCTTGTGTCAGTTTGCTGAGAATGATGATTTCCAGGTTCATCCATGTCCCTACAAAGGACATGAACTCATCGTTTTTGATGGCTGCATAATATTCCATGGTGTATATGTGCCACATTTTCACTGTCCAGTCTATCATCGATGGGCATTTGGGTTGGTTCCAGGTCTTTGCTATTGTAAACTGTGCTGCAATGAACATTCGTGTGCATGTGTCCTTATAGTAGAATGATTTATAGTCTTTTGGATATATACCCGGTAATGGGATTTGCTGAATCAAATGGAATTTCTATTTCTATGTCCTTGAGGAATCTCCACACTGTCTTCCACAATGGTTGAACTAAAATAATAGCAAGCCCTGCATTTTTTTTGTTTTTCATTTGCTTGAGTGTTGCTACTTTTCCATCCCTTTACTTTGAGCCTATGAGTGTCATTTCCTATGAGATAGACCTCTTGAAGACAGCAAAAAATTAGGTCATGGTTTTTTTTATCCAACTTGCCATTCTGTGTCTTTTAAATGAGACATTTAATCATTTACATTTAAGATTATTATTGATATGAGAGGCTTTGTTATTGTTGTGGTATAATTGTTAGCCAGTGGCTTTGTAGCATTGATTGTGTAGTTGCTTTATAGAGTCTGTGGGCTCTATATTTATGTGGTAACAGATATTTTTGTTTGGTTTACATGTTTAGAACTGCCTTATCTCTTGTAAGGCCAGTATAGGGTAACAAATTCCCTTAGTAATTGGTTGTCTGGAAAAAGATTTTATATTGCCTTCATTTCTCCTTAATGTCTCCTATGGAGCTTAGTTCAGCAGAATATAATATTCTTGGTTGGAATTTTATTTATTTAAGAATGCTAAAAATAGGCCCCCTGTCTCTTCTGGCTTATAAGGTTTCTGCTGAGAAGCCTATTCTTAGCCTGATAGGTCTCCCTTTATAGGTGACATGAACCTTTTCTCTAGCTTCCTTTAAGATTTTTTTCTTTTTTTTTTTTTGATACACATTCACCTCAGAAAGTGTGATAACTATGTGTCTTTGGATGGTCATCTTGTAAATATCAGTAAAATGTCCATAGTACCCAAAGCAAATGACATATTAAGTGATTTTCCTATAAAATTGCCAACATCATATTTCAAATTAGAAAAATATTCTAAAATTGATATGGAATCAAAAAGAGCCCAAATCTCCGAAGCAATACTAAACAAAAAGGGAAGAGCCAGAGGCATCATATTATGCAGCTTCAAAATGTACTATAAGGCTATAATAATCAGAACAGCATAGTATTGGTACAGATATAGACACAGAGAGCCACTGAACAGAATAGAGAACTCCAAAATAAAGCAGTATATCTAAAAGCAAGTTAACTTTGACAAAGTTGACAAAAAGAAACAATGGGGAACAGACACCTTATTGAATAAATGGTTTTAAAAAAATGGCTAACAGTATGCAAAAGACTAAAACTGGACACCCCTATCTCTCACCATATAAAAAAATTAACCCAAGATGGATCAAAGACTTAAATATAAGACCTTGGACTATGAAAATTCTAGAAGAAAACTTAGAAAATACTTTTATGGACCTCAGTCTTGGGAAAGAATGTATGACTATGTCCTCAAAAATAATTTCAACATAAACAATAACTGACAAGTCAAACCTAATTGCACAAAAGAGCTTCTGCAAAGCAAAAGGAAAAAAATAACAGAGCAAACAGAATCCATAGGGAACTTAATACAACAAGAAAAAAAAACAAAGTGTCTACCAAAAAGAAAATAAGTCATTATATGAAAGAGACACATGTACACAAGTTTATGTTTATATTATAGCAGCACAATTTGCAATTGCAAAAATATGGAACTAAATGCCAATCAGCCAACTCCTGGATAAAGAAAAGGTGGTATATGTATACTATGAAATACTACTCAGCCATAACATAGAACTAAATAATGGCCTTTGCAGCATCTTGAATAGAGTTAGGGGCCATTATTCTAAGTGAAGAAATTCAGGAATGTAAAAGCAAATATCCTAAGTTCTCATTTATAGGTGGGAGCTAAGCTAAGAGAATGTAAAGGCGTAAGAATGATGTAGCAAACTTTGTGGACTCAGAGGAAAGGCTGGGAGGAGTGTAAGGGATAAACAACTACGTATTGGGTACAGGTTACACTGCTTGGGTGACAGGTGCACCAAAATCTCATAAATCTCTGCTAAAGAACTTATCCATGTAACTGAAAACAACTTTTACCACAAAAATATTGTAGTAAAAAAAAAGAATAAATGAGAATAAAGTGGGCAAAAACATAAACAGACACTTCTCAAAGGAAGACATACAAATGGCCAAAAAACACATAAAAAATGCCATGATCACTAATCATTAGAGAAATGAAAATAAAAAGCACAGTGACAACGTATCACACCAGTCAGAATGACTTTTATTAATAAGACAAAAAATAATTCTGCTGGTGAGGCTATGGAGAAAGGGAGACACTTACACACTGTTGGTGGGAATGTAAATTAGTTTAGCCACTGTGGAAAGCAATTTGGAGATTTCCCAATAAACTAAAAACAGAACTACCATTTGACCCAACAATTCCATTACTGAGCAATCCTACAACTGAGTACATACCTCAAGGAATCCCATTACTGAGTATATACCTCAAGGAAAATAAATCATTCTACTGAAAAGACACATGAAGTCGCATGTACGTCACAGCACTATTCACCATATTTAAGACATAACGTCAACCTTTTTGTCCATCAATGGTGGAATATACATATATATATATATACATATATTATTTATATAGGTATATATAATATATGTATATATATATACCATGGAATACTATGCAGCCATAAACAGAATAAAATAATGTCCTTTGCAGCAAAATTGATGCAGTAGGAAGTCATTATCCTAAGAGAATTAACAAGGGAACAGAAAATCAAATATTGCAGGTTCTCACTTATAAGTGGGAGCTAAATCTTGGGTACAAAAGGATATGAAGGTGAGAACAGTAGGCACTGGGGACCTGTAAGTGGGGCAGGAGGAGAGAAAGGGCTGGAAAACTTCCTTTTGGGTACTCTGTTCACTACCTGCAAGATGAAATCAATTAAACTCCAAATGACAGCATCACACAATACACTCTTTTAACAAATGCTCATGTATTTCCTCTGAATCTAAAACAAAAATGAAATCTAAAAAAAAATAATTATGATACTGATAGGTTAAAAGAAAATAATGAAAACTTGAATAAGGCAATTACTAATCATGAGAAACTGTGTGTGGCTCTTTTAACATTACACAAAAAAGAGACCTCAAGACAAAGAATAAGTCTAGATTTTCCAAATTCCTCTATGAACATCAGCGTTTCCTCTGCTGAGTGTGAAAGAGAGCATATGATGATGGTAGATGTTTCAATTTAGCAAATAATTTATTAAAAACATAATATAAATTCTTAATAACAACCCCAATTGACAAGGAAGTAGTACACTCAAGGATTGCAGCATGAGGTAAGAACTTTCAATATCTAAACAGAAATGGAATTTGCAGCTTCTATGTTCTGGTTATAATATTGTTTTATATTCTCCTCTGTATTATAAACGCCAGTGTCAATCCAGAAGAACATGGCCTGGAATACTTGCGACAGCTAGCATTAAAGTTCATTTTGACTTTCTAGGGTTGAGTGGGAAGAGTTCTGGTAGCATTGGACGTCTTCAGAATTGTTTTCAGTAAATTATAGCTTGGTTGAACATACAGTATATCAATGTTCCATACAATGCTTTACAGTACTCTTGGTGCTAGATGCTTTATCTATTTTTTTTTGGTGAAGATCTTACTCATTCTCTACTATATAAATTTAAACGGTGTATGGTTAAAAAAAAAAAAGTTACTAACATGATCCCAGTATTCCAACAATTCCTTCTCTCTCTCTCTGTTTTCTATTCTTGTGGTGAGACTTGAAAAGTAATTCTATGCTGACACTATAGTGAAGGCTTATGTTTTATCACTTAATTTGCCTACACTGGAAACATAATTTTGCTTTTTCCCCCAGCTTATATCACTGAAGTACTAGTTGTATCCAAAAATTGCAAGCCTAACATCATTATTGATCTATGTAATTAGTACTAAAATCACATTGTAGAAAATCTTTTAAAAGTCAGAGTGCATCATGCATCAACAACTATTTTTACTTATTGCCATTTTAGGCAATTAGCTTTGTGATCACTATGATATTTCCCCATAGTATACCAGGTATAAAAATTACACAGAATTTATTACCTGTTGAAGGACAAGCATCTTAAATGAAATGCATTAAAAATGATTGAAGTCGTTCCAGTGGCTATACATGATTATAAAAAAAATTACAGCAATGGAGGCAGTAAATTATATTACAGATCCAAGCCTGCAATATTTGAGTATTGTCGATAATAGCTATTCAGTGTTTTTCTTTTAGTTTTTTTTTATAAAGGACCATAGCATGTCCAACATATATGCCCTCAAGTAATTAAAAGGGCAATAATATATAGCAATGATTAAAATACCATAAAGCGCAGCCTTCCAAATAAACAAATGCCAGTGTTTTATTAGGGAGTTTTGTAAAGAGTATAAAGGTCTTTGAATCATTATCACAAATGCCAGTACAGGTTGAGTCAATATGTAAATGAGATTGTGGGTCTCTGTAGATTGCGAAGTGCACTGATGCCCATCACAGGCTTAAGTATTAAAGAAATATAAATAGCAACTGAGGAGCCTCACATATTGCCAGAAGTAATTTCAAACCCTTTGCAAAAATAAGATAAAACTTCATTCAAGTAAGTTATCAGGCAGTAGAGCATAGTTAAAACTCATCGGCCTGTTCAATCATAGACATAGTAGTAGGTTCTATAATTTAAGAAAGATTTTTGCTTAATTCAGATGTTTTCAGATAGTTTCAAAGGCTCTAATGAGAGTAAAACTCTGTCTTGTATAAATTATCCCTTCCACATATTTTCCTAGTCCCTCACTATAATTTTAGAGGTCACATCACCAATTTGGGGTTTTCATATTGTGAGAAACGCATTCAATGGCTGCAGAAAGTGGCTATTTACATGAAGTTATTTACATAGGTAAATGGCATTCCTTGAAAATTGTTTACATTAGTGGAAGCAAAACAGCAGAAAATTGGAGAATGGTGATTAGATTAGCCTGAATCTGTTGAAACAGGTACTTGTTTAAATGGCTCTCTTGCATATACTCTCTTAATAATTGCACTACAATAAAACCAAATATAATCCAAGAATATTTATTCTATACCTGAGGGATATGTCATAGTCATAAATCCTTTAGTTGCTTCAGTTGCAAATGACAATACTATTTCAGCAGATTTGAGCTGAAAGGGAATTCATTTGAAATATAATGGGAAATACACAGAATCAAAATTATCCATTTAACTGTCGACTATAAATGAAAACAAGCTTAAAAAGTAAAGTATTTTTCCTTGATTAACAAATAAAATGTATTTAACAGTAGCTCAAAGGTGGTGATGCTTCAAATGTTGTTTGTTTCTTGTGTGACTTAAGGTGAAATCCCAGTTTTTAATGTTATTAAATTATCAGTTATATGTTAACCAATTTTGCACTTTCTGTATGAATGTACAAAAAAAAAAAAAGATTTGTAGCTGTCTTCAATACTGTATTAACTTCTTTCCAGGAGCCCTGCATAGTAAGACAGTTCAATAAGAGAGTCAAAAATCTACCCTTGTTATTTTTCATAGCCTAAAGATAAAGAAAATTGAAATAATCGAACAGAGCAAGAAGAAACCTACATAAACAAAGAAAGATGCACTTCAGTAATTTTACGTTTAAGTATATCATTGATAACCAATTTGACTGGATTCTCTAATAGAGGAAATTATGTGGCATTTAATTTTCCCAATTTTTCCAACAGTAATAACCTTTTACATCTTATGTTCACTTTTGTTCTAAATCACATATTTGAAATAGCTGGCCATCGACTTGGCTTTGCTTTTCTCTCTGAAGTCATTTGGCTCAATGCTGATTGACAGTAATCCTCCCTAGAAAGGCATTTTCACTCTGATTCTAATCTTCTAGCTGTTCTGAAAACGAAAACAAAAACAAAATAGTTGTATGAAACAAAAATGTGTTTTAGATGTACTGCTTATTTTCTTAATAAATTTGAAAATTAATAAGACTATTATATGTAAATACAAGCTAACTGCAAGTGGCAAAAGAAAATAAGTTTCTCTCTTAAAGATTTTAAAGGCTTCTCATATTTTCTGTCTTTTCCTTTGTCTCTCTTTCCGTTCCTGCTTCCTTCCTCATTCCTTCATTTTTACTTCTTTTTTAAAATTTCTCTTTCTTATGTATTGCAAGTTGAATAAACACATGTACTTGATTATTGAGTAATTTCTCTGTTCTAAAGAACAACTTTTTTTTTTTTTTTTGTACAGAGTCTCTCTCTGTTGCCCAGGCTGGAGTGTAGTGGCAGGATATTGGCTCACTGCAACCTCTGCCTGTCGGATTCAAGCAATTCTTCTGCCTCAGCCTCCCAAGTAGCTGGGATTACAGGTGCAGGCCACCATGCCTGGCTAATTTTTGTATTTTATTAGAGATGGGATTTCACCCTGTTGGCCAGACTGGTCTGGAACTCCTGAGCTCAGGTGATCTGCCAACCTTGGCCTCACAAAGTACTGGGATTACAGGCATGAGCCACCATGCCTAGCTAATAACATTTTAATTTAACCACAAAACTCAATTCAATTTATATTCTGAAGATCTTAATTTTCTTTTTTTTGGGAGGGGTCAAGATTACCTTTGAAACAGAGACTTGTAGTAATTGAGACACAATTTTATACAGAAAAACTGATACGCAAGAGTATAATTGACTTCAATACAGAAAAAATAATTTATAATGTTATTATAAAAATTGTGATTTGTTAGTGTAAATTGCTATCATGATCTTAATGTTAAGCAAGTATCCAATGATTCTAACCAATCATTTTGAACTTTTAATCCAATATTGAAAAAGTTAAAATATAGATCTCTGAGTTATATTGTCTTATCAAATAATGCAAATACATAAAATAATTTCTGTAACTTTAATTAGTTCATTATTATCTCTAGCAAGAAAATATTATTCTATATGAACACATTTCTTCTTACAAGAAGTATGTTTCTTTGTGAAGCATAAAAGTTTAAAATATAGGTCTATTTAAATTGGGAATATGATAAGTGCTATTAAATAATTCTGATATCTGAAAGAGTTGCTTTTATTAGTTAAATGCTGTTCAAATATATCAAGATAGTAAGTAAACAGCTATGAGAAAGGGAAGGGTATTAGTTTATTGTTTCTTGATAGCTATAATTTGAAAATATTTTTATACTTACCTCTAACTTTCATAAATAATACATACACATGGTTTGAAAAGAACCACACTGTTTAGATTATCTCAAATACAATATCTAAGAATAAATAATTTTATATTATCATTGATCCAAATTTCTTCCTTGTAGCCAGCTAGGTATTAATAAGGCCTGTAGAAAAATATTAGACAATTATAATTTAACTCCTTTTTGTAAAGCCGAGTCTTCAAAATTGTGACTATGCCTACATATAAAGTCTTATGTAACATATACTAATTTAGGCTAATTTATATTTTAATATGGATAATACAAATAAGTAAAGTTATGTTGCTAAGATAAAGCTGAGAGTCATTCCATGTGAAAGACATATTGAAATTATTTAAAACCCTTCCTCACTAAGCATGACTTTTTATTGCAAAGCACTATTGAATATTACACTTTGTATTATGTCATCAGAGGTAATTTACCAATCTCTACAATCTGTCAGTTATGGAATTTGGCAAAGATCCTTTCAAAGAAAGAGTCCGGAACACTCACAAGATGGCAGTAGTGTAACGCTAATGTTAATAATGCCTGCCATTCAAAAAGCAAAACTAATATCTTGATCTCCTAATCTTGAAAATATCTTCAAATACTAAACATGAGACCTAAGTCTAACTATAGGATATAATCATAAAAGTAGATGAAATTGATATAAATTTAATACAGTATGCCTAGGGGCAGCTAAAGTGTAATCATTCTTTCTTGTGTCAGTTTATTTTCTCCTGATTTTTTTTTCATAAGAGGGTAATGCAAAAGAGTACTTTGGATCCTTTATCCTCTAATGCAAGCTTGTTAAAAGACAGTAAAATCCTGAACACATTTTCATCATTTTATTTTATAATACCAACAGCAGAGTAAATTCTATATGAAACAAAAATAAAAATATGTACACTTTGTTTTCAAATGTTAATGGAAGTTAGGAATAAGTAAAATTACTCATCAAGGTCACTAGCATCAGAAAGATCCATATAAAAATTGTGGCTTCTTCACTTTAGACATTACTTAAATTCTTTAAGCCTTAGTTTTCAAACCTACAATGCAGAGGTAATTGGATCTACTTTTCAGAACAACCTTGGGAAACAAATGGCACGCAGTTATTATTATTGTCATTCTTATTAACGTTTGATGCACGTTTACGGCATATACTCAGGTTGATGCATTTGTCAGTGTGAGCTCTTTCCAGCAAAAAAATATATTATTATGTGCTTCTGTGGCTAAGTTTACCGCATTGTTCTGAGACAACCGCACTATGTTCATGGTTACCGCCTTTTCTTCAATTCCTTTCCATATTCCATCTGAGTTATTCGGTTAATATTGGTTCCAAAACCTGTGTTATTATCACAAAGCTATTTCTCAGATGGGTTTTTAATCAATTCTTTAATGATATTTATTTTAACTTATTCTTGTCATTTCTGTTGACTTTTTGTTACTCTGAGCAATGTTGGGGACATCCTTTCTCCTTTTCCTTTGTATTTGGTCAATTTCAAAAACAGCTTTTGAGAAAAAAATAAGTCTCAATTTTGTTGCCTGTTTTATCAGTTTGTCCAAATTCACATATATGTGCAGATTGTTGACAAATATTAAGAATTTTCTGTACTTGAATCTTTATTGGACATACACATAAAATATCTAAATTATCATGTATTGCTGTGCTTGGAGGTACTCGTTTCCATCTAATTGACAAAACGTCAAATATTGTGTGATATGAATTACTAAAGTATAGCCTATATAAGAAAAAAGTCATATGTAAAAATAGTTTCGCTAAAAGAATTACCATAAAATAAACATATCTGTATAACCACTGCAATGTCAATAAAAAAAAAAAAAAAAAAAAACTGTCTCACAAGCATGCTTTAGGCTTTATCTAATCATTTCATCCTTCCTATTCCCAAAAGTAAATCAGTACTGATTTTTAAAGCCATAGATTAATTTTGCCTGTTTTTAAACTTCATGTAAATGGAATCACACAGTAACTACTTGTTTATATTTGGAAGTTTTTAGTCAAAATTACGCTCATGTAATTAATCTTGATTTTTGTGCATAGTTCATTTTGTTTCACTGGTGCATAATAGTGTGTTAAAGAGACCACTATATATAAGTGTGATGGGTATATGTGTGTATTTAATTATTCTACAGTGGATGGAGACATAGGTTATTTCAAGTTTGTTACTGTTATGAATAATGGTGCTATAAAATCCTTTATAATTACTTCTGTGAACTTTTCTAGTGTATGTACCTATGGATGAAATGCTATATCATAGCAAACTGCATATGTTCAATTTTGTTAGAAAATGAAAGGATCTTCCAATGTCATAATATCAGCTTCTTAATAAGCAGTTCATAAAACTTCAGATTGCTTCACAATTAGTTTTAATTTTAGACATTCTGGTGAGTGTGTAGTTTCATCTCAGTATAAAATGTATTTTTATTATAAAATGTATAAACATTGAAAAAACTGAAAAATAATGTAGAATTAATTTGCACATAGTCACCACATAAATTGTACAGTTAATATTGCGCAACATTTGCTTTAAAACTTATCTATTCAGCAATCATTCTCTGTAGCTATCCATTGGTCCATTTTAAATTTTTGATACAATGCAAAGTAAGTTACAGGCATCAACATAACAACTTCTAAACACTTTTGCATGCCTATGACTAATCAGAATTTGCTGCTTACGTTCTTTTTGATAGAAAAGTATAAATAAATAAAATCCAAAATTCTCAAGTTTATCAATCCATGAATTTCAACCAATGTAGGAATTATGTGAGAAAAAAATCTGTAAAGATATAGAACAACACAAACACTTCGGAAAGTTTCCTCATGCCCCTCCCATTCATTGCTGGCCTTACACCCTCCCACGAGAGCCAACAGTTGTTTTATCTGCTTTTGAATTTCAAGTAAATAGAATCATACTTAATTGTTTTTTTGGTAAGCCTTTACCTCATCAAATAATTTGTAACAGCTTTACTTAGGTGTAATTGACATTAAAAATTTCACATAGTAAGTTACACAACTTGGTAAGTTGTGACATATCCTGCCCTCCTGCAGTCCCTCCCTTTTGTTTCTCCAACATTCCTACTTTCAGAGAACCGCCAACCTGCTTTTTGTCACTATATGTTTACATAATCTGAAACTGTAATATTTCTTAACAGTATGAATTATTTTTTTGTTTCATTCATGTTACTCTTTGTGTCAATTTTATTAATTACAAATAAATATATACTAATAATAAATATTCCATTATACACACACACATACACATCACAATATGTGTATTTGTTCACACATTGATGGACATCTGTGTTGTTTCCATCTTTTGTTTATTACAAATACAACTACTACAGACATTTGCATACACCTTGTTATATAAATATATACTTTTATTTATGTTGGATAAATATGTAAGTGTGGAATTTTGGAGTCATATGGTAGAAGTAGATTTGAATGAGAACCTGCCAAGCTGTTTTCCAAAGAAATTATAGCATTTTAATTCTAACTAGCATTGTATGAGATTTCAATTTTTGCACAGCTTACCAACATTTGATGTAGTCACTCTTTGATTTTAGTTATTCTAATATATGCATGGTAATAGCTAATTTTTTTTTTTTTTTTTTGAGACAGAGTTTTGCTCTGTTGCCCAGGCTGGTGTGCAATGGTGCAATCTCTCAGCTCACTGCCACTTCTGCCTCCTAGGTTCAAGCAATTCTCCCACCTCAGCCTCCCGAATAGCTGGGATTCCAGGCACATGCCATCATGCCCAGCTAATTTTTGTATTTTTGTAGGGATGGGGTCACCACGTTGGCCAGGCTAGTCTCAAACTCCTGACTTTAGGTGATCCACTGGCCTCTTCCTCCCAAAGTGATGGGATTACAGGGGTGAGCCACCATGCCCAGCCTGTGGTCTTATTTTATTTTTTTAATGACTAAAACATCAAGCATGATTTTATGTGATTTTTTGCCATCTGTATAGCTTCTTAAGAAGTGACTGTTTAAATTATTTGCCCATTTCTTGCATCTTTTGTTTGGTTTTCTGTCACTACGTTTTCTTCTTCTTTTTTATTTAGTTGTTAAGTTTTGAAATTGTCGTTAAGTATTTGGTATACATACTTGTTATCACATGTGAGAGTTGTAAATATTTGATCTTAGTCTTATATTTGATCTTAGTGGCCTTTTGACCACAATTTTTCTCTGATTTTATATAAGCATTATGGTTTTAGATTTTATAGTAAGAACTATGAATCTATTTTGCATTAAGTTTTGTACACAATGTGTGGTGTGGATTGAATTTAATTTCTGCATATAAATATTCAATTGTTCCAGCACCATTTGTCAAAAGACATTCCTTTCTAAAGTACAATACTGTCCTTAAACTTTTGTCAAAATCTGTTGACCATCAAGTGTGTTATTGAATTGTCTATTTTGTACCCTTTATCTGTTTCTTTTATTTATTTATTTTTATTGTTATACTTTAAGTTCTGGGGTACATGTGCAGATCTTGCAGGATTGTTACATAGGTATACACATGCCATGGTGGTTTGCTGCCCCCATCCCACAGTCACCTACATTAAGTATTTCTTTTAATGTTATTCCTCCCCAATCTCCCCACCCCCTGCTATGGCTCTGCTAGCCCCCCAGCAGAGCCCAGTATGTTATGTTCCCCCCACCTCCGTTTCATGTATTCTCATTGTTCAACACCCATTTATGAGTGAGAACATATGGTGTTTAGTTTTCTGTTCTTGTGTCAGTTTGCTGAGAATGATGGTTTCCAGATTCATCCATGTCCCTGCAAAGGACATGAACTCATCTTTTTTTTATGGCTGCATATTATCCCATGGTGTATATGTGCCATATTTTCTTTATGTAGTCTATCCTTGATGGGCATTTGGGTTGGTTCCAAGTCTTCGCTATTGAAAACAATGCAGCAATGAACATACATATGCATGCATCTTTATAATAGAACCAGTTATAATCTTTTGGGTATATATCCAGTAATGGGATTGCTGGGTCAAATGTTATTTCTATATCTAGATCCTTGAGGAATTGTCACACTGTCTTCCACAATGATTGAACTAATTTACACTCCCACCAACAGTACAAAAACCTTTCAATGTCTCCACATCCTCTCCAGAATCTGTTGTCTCCAGACTTTTTTAATGATTGCCATTCCAACTGGCGTTAAGATGGTATCTCAATGTTTTGATTTGCATTTCTCTAATGACCAGTGATGATGAACATTTTTTCATGTTTGTTGGTCTCATAAATATCTTCTTTTGAAAAATGCCTGTTCATATCCTTTGTCCACTTTTTGATGAGTTTTTTTTCTTGTAACTTTGTTTTAGTTCTTTATAGATTCTGGATATTAGCCCTTTGTGAGATGTGTAGCTTACAAAACCTTTTTCCCATTCTTTTGATTGCCAGTTGACTCTATTGATTGTTTCTATTGCTGTGCAGAAGCTCTTAAGTTTATTTAGATCCCATTTGTCTATTTTGGCTTTTGTTGCCATTGCTTTCGGTATTTTAGTTAAGAAGTCTTTGCCTATGCCTATGTCCTGAAAGGTATTGCCTATGGTTTTTTCTAGGATTTTTAGGTCTTATGTTTAAATCTTTACTCCATTTAGAGTTAATGGATTTGTCTAAAGTGTAAAGAGTGAGTCCAGTTTCAGCTTTCTGCACATGGTTAGGCGGTTTTCCCAACATCGTTTATTAAACAGGGAATCCTTTCCCTATTGCTTGTTTTTGTCAGGTTTGTGAAAGATCAGATGGTTGTAGGTGTGTGGCGTTACTTTTGAGGCCTCTGTTCTCTTCTGTTGGTCTATAATCTCTGTTTTGGTACAAGTACAGGTAGCGAGATGCCTCCAGCTCTGTTCTTTTTGCTTAGGACTGTCTTGGCTATGTGGGCTCTTTTTTGGTTCCATATGCAGTTTAAGGTGTTTTTTTTCCAGTTCTGTGAAGAAGGTCAATGGTAGCTTGATCGGGATAGCATTTAATCTATAAATTGCTTTGGGCAATATGGCCATTTTCACGA
Organism: Alouatta palliata; assembly: GCA_004027835.1. NCBI lineage: Eukaryota > Metazoa > Chordata > Mammalia > Primates > Atelidae > Alouatta > Alouatta palliata. Next base: position 13,599 of record PVKV010037772.1, read on the forward strand.
TATTGATTCTTCCTAACCATGAACATGGAATGTTTCTCCATCTGTTTGTGTCCTCTCTTGTTTCCTTGAGCAGTGGTTTGTAGTTCTCCTTCAAGAGGTCCTTCACATCCTTTGTTAGTTGTATTCCTAGGTATTTTATTCTCTTTGTAGCAATTGTGAATGGGAGTTCGCTCATGATTTGGCTCTTCCAATACATTTATTAGTGTACCTTTATATAATAATAAATATAAAGTCAGGTAATACAAATCTTCAGCATTTATTCTACCTTTTAAAAACTATGTTGGCTGTTCTAAATTTTTGAATATTCATGTAAATTTTAGAATTAGCTTACCAGTTTCTATTTTAAAAAAACCAGGTCAAACTTTAATTGGGATTGCACTAAATTTATACACAAATTTTGGACAATTAACATGTGAGTAATATTGAGCTTTCTGATCTATTAACATGGTATGACACCCTTTGTATTAAATAGGTCTGTTTTAATTTTTCTTATGACTGTTCTGTAGCTTTTAATACAGAGCTATTGTATACTTTTTTGAATATGTTCCTAAACTTTAGATATTTGTAAACCTATTATAATTGCTGTCTTCAAATTTCATCCTCCAATTGGTCATTGCTAGTACATAAGCAATTTATTTTTATTTATTGATGTTATACCTTGAGACTTTTCTAAATTCATTAAATATCTTTGGCCAAAGAGATTAAATTGGTCATTTAAAAACTACTCACAAAGAAAAGACCAGATGACTTCACTAGGGAAATCTACCAAACATTAAAAGAACTAAGACCAGTTCTTCTCAGATTTTCCAAAAACTAGATCACTTTCTAACTCATTTTATGAGGCTAGTATTATCAAAACCAGACAATGACATCACAAGACAAGAAATCTATAGACCAATATCCCTAGAGAATAT
>PVKV010037773.1:0-14512 GCA_004027835.1 Alouatta palliata
CCGTCTCTACTAAAAATACAAAAATTAGCTGGGCATGGTGGCACGTGCCTGTAGTCCCAGCTACTCGGGAGGCTGAGGCAGGAGAATTGCTTGAACCTAGGAGGCGGAGGTTGCGGTGAGCCGAGATCGCGCCATTGCACTCCAGCCTGGGTAACAAGAGCGAAACTCCATCTCAAAAAAAAAAAAAAAAAAAAAAAAAGAATAGTGTTAGGAATACAGAACAAGATCATATGTGTCAGGTATTGAGAATAAATTCCAAATTTGTCTGATTAAATGTTTTCACACTTGTGCCCTGCAACTAACTAAAAATCATCATTTCAAAAGTAAAGTTGTTCTCTGCCCCTTCCAATTCAGCTTTCCCCCTAAATTTTTGTTAAAATATCCCTGGGTTGTTTTTTTTCTGTTGATTCATTCAGAACTGTTTTGAATTCTAAGTAAGAGGAACTATCTTAAGTTTTAAAAAGGGAGAAATTTGGTTCATAGAAGGAAAACACAAGGAGGGCTTAAATGGGACTGGCGTGAGAGAGATCTGGAACCAGTAACTCAGATGCTCACAGAACTTTCCCCTTAAGACACATGCACACGTATGTTCATTACAGCACTGTTTACAATAACAAAGACCTGGAACCAACCCAAATGCACATTGATGATAGACTGGACAAGGAAAATGTGGCACATATACACCATAGAATACTATGCAGCCATAAAAAACGATGAGTTTGTATTCTTTGTAGGGACATGGATGAATCTGGAAACCATCATTCTCAGCAAACCGACACAGAAACAGAAAAACAAACACTGCATGTTCTCACTCATAGGCAGGTGTTGAACAATAAGAACATATGGACAGAGGGAGGGGAGCATCACACACTCGGGTCTCTTGGGGGAGGACTAGGGGAGGGGCAGTGGGGATAGGGAGGTTGGGGAGGGATAACATGGGGAGAAATTCCAGATATAGGTGACGGGAGGATGGAGACAGCAAACCACATTGCCATGTATGTACCTATGCAACAATCCTGCATGATCTGCACATGTACCCCAGAACCTAAAGTACAATTAAAAATAGATTTAAAAAAAAAAGAGTAGACCCAATTTACAGGCCAACTGTCACTCTCAGAATGGAACCATAGCCACAGAGCTTTCCAACCAGCTCCGTAGGAAAAAAAAAACAGGGAAGGCTCCTGTGGCCAGTCACAGCGTCCTGGGAAGAATGATGTGCTATGATTGTGTAGCCAGATTCATGCACTCCCTTGTTTGATGGCAAGGTGGATACATAGTCTGACAGCCTCCGTCAGTAAGCATGTTGAAGTGAAGGGGCAATAACCCAAAGGAAGCGTTCCTTAGAACATTTGCACACCAGCCTAGATCAGATAATCTAAAACTTATTTCCAGCCAGATGTGGTGATTCACGCCTGTAATTCTAGCACTTTGTGAGGCTGAGGTGGAGTATCACTTGAAGCCAGGAGTTTAAGAGCAGCCCAAGCAACATGGCAAGAGCCTGTCCCTAAAACAGTAAAATAAAATTAGCTGGGCATAGTGGGACATATCTGTTCTCTAAACTACTCAGGAGAATGAGGCAGAAGGATCGCTTGAGCCTAGGAGTTTGAGGTTGCGGTGAGCTGTGATCACACCATTATACTCCAGCCTGGATGACAGAGCACGACCCTGTCGCAAATACATAAATAAATAATACATACATACATACTTACATTCTTTCACCGTCTGATCACAAATATTCAAGATAGTTTCCGATATGCCTGCCCTAACTACATAACTTACGTTAGTTTTCTAGGCATGAGCCCTTTTCTCCAGCTACAAAGCTCTTCTCACTATCCAAGGTTTTGCCACTCTCTACCATTATGCTTTCCATCTTCTCTGCATTCACATAAAATTTTCAGTGTTCTGTACAAATCCCACTGCCTCCCTGGAGCTTTCTGGAGCTCTGGAAAACTGTACTTCTGTCTTTTCTTAGAATTCCTCTCTGGTTTTTACATATAAAGATCATATTTTAATTTTTATCCTTACAATACCAAACAGAATACAGAGTCCCACATACTGAACTAAACTCCGGCTAAGGTGTTTAGCCTAGATGCATGTCATGCACTAGACATTTACAAATCAATACATAGTCTTGAGACTAAATAGATTGGAAAATTAATGAGTGATCATATGACCAAACGAGGCTCAACAAGAAATCGGGACTGGTTCTGCAGCCCTCAGTTGCTATTCCTGTCTCTGTCAGAAGTCTGTGGATTCTTTCATGTTTGTTTTTATAACACATGGTGCTCTGCCTGGTATAATTGTTGAAGAAAGAACTAAATATATGAATGAAAAAAAATTAAGAAAGAAAATTGGGAAACAATAAAAGATTCTAAAGAAATGATTATTTTCAAGTAAATAGAATTGCTTTCTAGTGACATTTTGATTAATTTAAAAAGACTTTAATGGAAATCAAAAGGTGATTAGTCATGAAATGTTTTGAAAGTTTCGTTGTAAAGATTCTGTCTAGATTCTGAAAGCTTACCTGTTAAAACTTGTTTGTTTGTTTTTTGTTATCTGAACGCTTAAAGCAATTCATTTGAACCTAGAATTTGAGGGGCAACTGAAGGCAATTTTCCATACACCAGGAATGGTACAATATTATTACTCCAATACATATGCACGCACACACACACACACACACACACACACACATTATATGTGTATATGTGTACATATACACATAAATACATCTGTCAGAGTATAACAGAAAAACTGCAAAGCATATGTTACATCAAATTCTGAATTCTGGCAAAAACTTTGCCATGAGCCATTTCCCTTTTCTTTTTTCCCTTCCTTTAAAACAATGTTCAGCATTTCAGGTCACCAAACAAAAGAAAATCATTTGTGCTATACTCTAGGAAAAAACACTTTCAGTGCCAAACTAAGCATATGTGTGATATTTCCCATCATTTGCAAAAATCCCACAAAACATTCTTTCAAAACCTCTGTAGATGAACACCATAGTCTCCTGAAAAAACAACACTACTCTGAATTTCACAGTACAGCAATCATTCCAGCCAACTAATTGTGATAATTGGATTCTTATAATTCTCCTCACCTTAGGTCTTTATCCTTCTGGCTCATTTCCACATGCCAGGTTTTTCATAGGAGTTTGCTGGATTGGAATTAACCTGCTAGATTCTTTAGTTTTTCTTCCAAAAATCATTCTTCCTGTAATGATCCTGAGGCTTGAAAATGCTAGGATCTCTGAGGTGTTTCCCACTTCCAATATTCCAAATCAACAACAGGAAAAATTAAAAGGCATATATAACAACTTAAAAATGCAGGTAACTTACAAGATTTCCTCAAATACATACCTAAAATTGAGATTTCCAAAGAATGAGTTTCTGTCTCTGAATTAACTTCAGTTTCTCATTTTGTTGGCACCCTTGTTTATTTTGAAAACTCTTAATTGGCTTTAGACCTATCAGTAGCAGTATAGTCTTTTAATTAGCCCGAGGTGTTTCCCCTGTGACTTCTAATAACTGAAACCCTTTATTAATTAACTTAGTGGATTAGAGTAGAGTTTAAATCCTAAGTGTGCGCCATTACCAAGGCAGTCCACCACTACGGAGGTAGTTTGAAAAAGAAAAAAACAAATCCCAAGTGTGAGAGCCACTTTTCTCTAATACTATATATACCATCTCAGGTTTTCCCCTAGACTTTTAATTGAACTTCCTGGGGGCTGTCAGAGACCAGCTCAGAGAAATCCATGGATGAGCTTTGGACAAATCTGTTTAGGTGGAAGAATCTCATAAGCAAACCTTTCTTCAGTCCCATTAGCTGAAATCATTTTGAACAACAGGAACAATGATAAACCTTGTTAATTTCTATCTTTCACCTCACCACAGGACTGTGACCTGCAGAGGACTCACTAAGCAAAAGATTATTTAAATAAAACGTTGCAACCACGAAACGGTCTGTGTCTTAAAAGTGTTACTGGATTTGAGGAAATTTGTAACACTTTTAAGACACAGACCGTTTAGTGATTGCAAGGTTTTATTTAAATGATCTCTCCTAACCGCTGTTTGAGAGAGAGAAGGAAGACAAGGGTCCTGAGAGATTCTATTCAAGTACTCTTTATTTTCTTTTTTGAGACAGAGTCTCACTCTGTCACCCAAGCTGGAGTACAGTGGCCTGATCTCAACTCACTGCAACCTCCATCTCCAGGTTCAAATGATTCTCCTGCCTCAGCTTCCTGAATAGCTGAGATGACAGGCGCATGCCTGGCTAATTTTTGTGTTTTTAATAGAGACAGGGTTTCACCATGTTGGTCAGTCTGGTCTCAAACTCCTGATGTCAGGTAATCCGCCCGCCTCAGCCTCCCAAAGTGCTGGGATTACAGGCATGAGCTACCACGCCCAACCTCAAGTACTCTTTCTTTTTGTAAAGACATTTCTACCTTCCGTGGTCTACGTTAATTCCCACAGGACAGGAGGGTCAGGGCATATCTCTGGAGAGGATGTTCCTTCGGGAAGGCATGTCATGTACTGGCAAGTTCCATGCAACATGTTATTTCATCTAATTGTGACAACACCATATGAGGAAGGTAGTATTATCCATATTGTACCTTTGAGGAAAGTAAAAGCTCAGAAAGGTCACACAGCTAGTCATCAGTATGAATAATGGGCTGAGATTCAAACCCAGCTCCAACAGATTTCAAAGTATATGGTCTTTCATCTTCATTGTTTTGCCTAGAGGAGATACGAAAGTAAGGATTGGGAGTGTTTTAAGTAAAATTAATTTTGCTTAAAAAAAAAACTTTTAGTATTCTTTAGTGAATTAGCAATTCCCAAGGGTCTCTCATAACCCAGTCCAGGAATCAGTAATGTAGACATTAAGCAAAGGTATCCAGCAACAGTTACCATAGTCAGATCAGAAACAACTAAATGGCATAACTCGCCTCTCTCCACAGTAAATGGGGACAAGACCATTTCCACTTAGGGCTAAGATGTCCAAGTGAATTTGAAACTGAAACAACAAAAAGCCAAAGAACTCCCAGATTATTGAATTTGATTCTTCTGCTTTTCTGAAAGGCTGGGAAAAGACAGTTGGTGAGCTGGGACCTGGATACTTCTTGGGTGGACTTTGTCCAGTTCTACATCCAGATAGGTGGAGAGAGTGCTTCATGCAACAAGCCTGACAGCAGAGAGGAGGGTGTCCTCCTTCAGTACAGCAACAATGGGGGCATCCAGTGGCACCTGCTAGCAGAGATGTACTTTTCAGACTTCAGTAAACCCAGGTAACTACCCATCTGATGGGCCTCCCTGTAGTTTCCAGGAATGGTCAAGATTAAATCATTGTTGATATGTTTCTAAAATGTTAACTGCTGCAAAAATAGACAAACCCATACATATTTAACATGAATGATACCCCAGTATATATAAAGATTTTATTTCACCTAAGTGACTGGACAGAAAGCATTTGTATTCATGTTTGAATTTTTAAAGATTGTGAAAAAAATTGTGACTAGAAGAAAAGCAAGGTAAGTAAACACTGTTTACTCAAAGAACCCATATGATATGGGGATAGCCCGAGCTCATTTCCCCATTTTCAGTCTTGTTTGATTGTTTTTAATGCACACCCAAAGTATGCTTAGCTCTTACATTTAACAGTAAGATGGATTTTTTTTTTAATTTTTCACATGCTTGCACCCAGGGCTATCCCTAAACAGTGTATGAGTAAATATAGAGAGCTCAGATTTTCTAAAAGTTTTGTCCTGGCCTATCGCTGTCTTAATTTTGATGTATGGGGAATATATGTACTAAAATGTCTTAGGCAATGACCGTTGAAGAGTTTGGGGAAAATACTGATGTTTAATACATTTAAATACATATAAATACCTGGCCCAGGCAATGTATTTGTATGTATTTAAATTTAGTTCTTTTGCAATTATGTAGTATTTTGAAATTCTGCTTTTTGTATTTATATTTTATGTATTATTAAAATCTATTCAATGATATTGTTTTAGAATACTCCTTTTGGTAATCTCTGTATTTTCATTTTAACAAAAAATAATTTTTTATATGTTGACTACTATCAAGCTTTAACATATGGATCATGTCCCTTTGTCATTTTACAAATGAGCCTTGTTTATTGAAAAAATTATTTAAGAATATGTAAACCCAGTTCTTAGAAATTAAATATGTTTTGAACATATTACTTAAAACACACCTATTGTGTAGATTGAAGGTTCAAAAGTTTGACATTTTAAAGTGTTAGGTCATTAAAGGTGACATAACTTTCCATGAAAAACGTGCAAACAGACCAACAAAAAGCATTTCTTCTAAGGGATTTAGAGGACAAGGAGAAACCAGAAAAGAGGCAACTGGATGAAACAAGAGATACAACATCAAGGAGAAGGTCAGGAATAGTGGATGGGAGATAAAGCCTCGTAAGATTCTCCTAGATTCTGAGCAAGAGGGAATTGATAATGGTGCCAAACTGGCTTAAACAACTGTTTAAAATAACTCAATTTATTTTTTCCAATATGTCAACCTGAAATTATTGAGAGTTCAGTAAGGTGACTAGGTAACTTTACAGGTTAAATAAAATTTAAAGGCTTCCTCAAATTCTAGAATTATTTTAATTAATTTATTTATTTGTTTATTTTGAGATGGGATTTCACTCTGTCATCCAGGCTGAAGTGCAGTGGCACAATCTCAGCTCACTGCAACCTCTGCCTCCAGGGTTCTCAAGCGATCCTCCCACCTCAGCTCCCCTGAGTAGCTGGGAACACAGGCACATGCCACCATGCTCGACTAGTTTTTTGTACTTTTGGTAGAGACGGGGTTTCGCTATGTTGCCCAGACTGTTCTTGAATGCCTGAGCTCAAGCAATTCACCTGCCTTGGCCTCCCAAGTTCTGGGATTACAGGCATGAGCCACTATGCCCAGGCCCAGAAATATTTATTTTTAACAGAAGTCATTAACCCAAACTCATTATCTGTGACTCACATCAAACACTATGCAAAGTATTTTATTTACAGTACTTTTCATGAAAGGTCAGATAGTTTCACCGGATTCCAAAAGAGTTCTGCAACACTAAAATGGCTTTAAAAAACTCTTGAGTTAAAAGAGATGGGGAAAAGGCCCCATTCATACTAGGAAATATATAAATAAATACAATAAATAACTTAAACAATACTGAGAATGTCTGTGAAGAAAATTACAAAACTTTAAAACTTCTTTCAAAAATATAAAACAAAAAATGGAAAATAATACACATCCTTGGTTAGCAAAACTGTTATGAAGATATGTCTTAATTTATGTTTAATGCAATTTCAATTAAAATCCTAGTGGTATTTTTGGGGGGAACTTTATATCTAGAAATATAAGCCAGCAAAGATAGCTTAAATAGGGAGAACGGGGGAATAAAGGAAGGTCTTAGGTGATAATGAAGCTTATTATAAAGCCTATAGAATTAAAATGAAATGATTGATAATGGTGCACCAACAGAACAAACAGGGAAGCCAAGTAGGTTACCCAGAAACTGACTCAGCCATGTAGGAACTTACATATGAAAAAAGTGACATAGCAACTATCAATGAGGAAAAAAAAAAAAAAGTGGTTATTTAAATCAAGTATAGTTAGAAAGAAATGGGTAGGCACTTGGAGGAAAATATCTATTTATTTTGTCACTTTATATCATCAAAAACTATTAAAGATTAAAATTTAAACAGGTAATAGATTACTATCTGATCTTGGAGAAAGATCTAAACTTTCTTAATACAAATTCAATGGAAGAATTCACAATGAAAAGGACTATTTACATAGAAATATACCACATGCAAATGTAAAACTACATACACATGTAAAAATATATGTCAGGGAAAAGAAGGAAAATAAATTGAGAAAACATTTGCAACCAATATGAGAAATAGAGGCTCTGCAAAGAGCTTATACAAATTATCAAGAAAAGCACTAAGGTCCCAGTGGAAAAATGGGTAAAATGAATAAGTAGATAATACAAAACAGGAAGCACAGATGTTTAACAAAGCATGAATAACATTCAACCTCCATCACTTTAAAAGATGCCATTTTTTAACAGTCAAATGGTCATTTTTTAATAACACAAAGAGCTGTCTTCCTATCAGAGCAGCAGAACAAATCTCACGTCATCCTGCAAACTGTTATAATGCTTCCAGAAAGGAATTTCTAAAAATCAAGAGCTTTAACCATGACCTGTTTATTTAACTAAGTAATTCTATTTCTAGGAATCTTCCCTAAAGAAATAAACTGAAGTGTAGATAAAGCTTTATGTATAAAAATTTTTATCACAGAATTATTTATAATCAGGAAAAGCAAAATAAATATAGCATGTCTTTGTGATGAGACATTATATACACAAAATGATCTTAAAAATAATTTTACTAACATGAGAATGTACTTATGATGTAATGTTAAGTTTTAAAATATAGGTCACCAAATTATACATATAATGCCTTGCCTATATAAAAGATTACAAGCTGCGATGAGAAATATCAAAATGTTACCAGAAGCCAACCCTATGCAGTAGATTATAGACGATTTATGTTTTATTTTTAATGCTTTTTTATATTTTCCCACAATGAGAAAGAATTACTTTGAAGAAACGTTAAATGTTATCTTAACATGATAACATTAAACAGTTTTTTTCTTGATGTTTCTTTAAAACGTTATGACCATTGTCATGGTAGTCAAAAGATATAGTTCAGTGAATCAAACTCAGTTGAAATACTCTCCCTCTTCTCCAAAAGATACAATTCCAGATGAAATAAACATGACCAGGACTAAACTTGCTTATGGGGTTAAACCTCAAGTCTGATCTGTCCAAACTTCCAAGCTTTTGAAAAATACTGAGCTCAAACCAAACAAAACTTTCTCTTGTTGTTATCCTTGTTATTTCAATAGCTGCTTTAAAAAAAATAAAATAAAATAAAAACAGCTTTTCTTTTCTCAACCATAAATGACTTGCTTTTATGCAGATTTGTCTATCTGGAGCTTCCAGCTGCTGCCAAGACCCCTTGCACCAGGTTCCGATGGTGGCAGCCGGTGTTCTCGGGGGAGGACTATGACCAGTGGGCAGTTGATGACATCATCATTCTGTCTGAGAAGCAGAAGCAGATCATCCCAGTTGTCAATCCAACTTTACCTCAGGTATTCTCCTATGTCTGAACTCCAAGAAGACAGACAATTATAAAAGTGAATGGCATAAAGAGCTCGTTTCCTTAAGGATTTAGGGCTTGACACTGAGTGTATAACTTAGGTTTAAGGGTTTGTACTTAATTTTTTGTTACCTCTTATGCTACTACTGCACAGATAATTTAGATGTTAAAAAAATAAAAGACTGAAGTCTGGTTAAATCTTCAAGCAAATTGTTAGTGTGTTTATAAAATGATTAGATACACAGTGGTAAAATACTTCAGTTGTTGAGTCATCAGGAGAAAAAGTTAATAGCAGTTAAAAAACAAAAAAGAGAGATTCTTCTGTATTTTCCTAGAAATGCAAATGGTACATGACCCAGCATGTCATGAAATGAAAATTCTTTTCTTGTTTTCAAAGCTATCAAATTGCCTTTTTGTGTTATTTGTATTATTTCTATTAGAACTTTTATGAGAAGCCAGCTTTTGATTACCCTATGAATCAAATGAGTGTGTGGTTGATGTTGGCTAATGAAGGAATGCTTCGAAACGAAAGCTTCTGTGCTGCTACACCATCAGCAATGATATTTGGAAGATCAGATGGAGATCGATTTGCAGTAACTCGAGATTTGACCCTGAAGCCTGGATATGTGCTACAGTTCAAGGTATTTATGCACAAGCTTCTTTCCAGAGCAAATTAAGGAGTAAAACATCTTCCAGATGTATAAGTAGAATGCACAAAACCACAAATTTTTCATATTCTATTCAGGAAGGGACTCACCTGTACGAAAGCTCAACAGTGTTAGAATTGCAAAGCTTTTCAGCTCTACTCATAAGGAAAGCAGGTTATTAGTTTTTAAGGAGTCTCAAAAGTTGTGGGTGTACCCTTTCTTCAGGTACTTAAGGAACTCTACCAGAATTAAAAATAAAATTGACTTTTAGGACTTCAATCTGATTGTGACTTAATGAATCTCAAGCTTCTAAACGATGATGGATAAGTTCTCCTTTTCATCTTACTAGTGGTATTTGAACTTAACAAGGTATTTTGTGCTTTTGCTATATTATTTTCAAACAAATTATGCCACTTAAATTCAGTAAATGTTTACTCCAGTCATCATTGTTCTCTTAAAAACTTCCTGTTTTTCAGCTCTTTGATAACATATCAACATGTATAGCAAGTATTTACTTTGACAAGGTCTTGTTTCAGAACCCTAATCAAAATTTCATTGTGTTTATAATAAAATCCCATAGGTGACTTCCAGGGTTGAAAGTAATGCAGTTTTAATGAGCTAGCACAACTACATGGTCCTTACATAATGGCAGGATGCAGATGCTAAATAATTTACAAATGGAATTATTAAAGAGATCAGATGTTTATAGGCAGCTCTTCAAATATAATTTCCACAGGTCTGTAAACAAGGAAGTTAGTCATAAATAATATGATTAGTAAGATGTTATCCTCCTTTGTTTAGATTCTGATGCTAAACTACAGTGGAAAAAGTATCAAAACAATATATGAATCTGTATTCATTTGTTGGTAATACCTAAAGTAGTAACAACATAACGTTAGTAGGAAATACATTCCAGAATACTATGCTTTTCATCTGACACCTTTTCTATTTAGTTAATCACAAACCATGGTAGTGTAGGTATTAAAGTCTGCAAGGTAATATTCTGCAGTTTTAAAAATCTAAATTTAAAAAATAGTGTTAAATATTTCAAGTACTTAAACAATGAACAGGAATGCATACTGCTTAAGAAAAAATCTTAATTCTCTACCATTTGACCAGCAATTCCATTATTGAGTATATACCCAAAGAAGTATAAATCATTTTACCATAAAGACACACGCATGTGTAAGTTCATCACAACACTATTGACAACAGCAAAGACATGGAATCGACCTAAATACCCATCTGTGATAGACTGGATAAAGAAAATGTGCTATACACCATGGAATACTATACAGCCATAAAAAAGGATGAAATCATTACCTTTATAGCAACATGAATGGAGCTGGAGGCCCTTATCCTAGACAGATTAATAAGGGAACAGAAAAACAGATTAGCACATGTTCTCACTTGTAAGTGGGAGCTAAACAAATGAAAACACATGGATACCTAGAGGGGAACAACAGACAGTGGAGCCTACCTGAGGATGGAACATAGGAGAAGGGAGAGGATCAAAAAACTACCTATCAGGTAGTATGCTTATTACCTGGGTGAAAAAATAATCTGTACAGCAAACACAGTTTACCTACATAACAAACCTGCACATGTACCTGTGAACCTAAAATTAAAGCTAATTAAAAAAAGAAAAATCTTAATTCTCACATCACACAAGCAGAAAGCTATTAATCTGTGATTATTATGTAATAGTAGGTATAGAATATAGATCATTCAGGGGTTGATAATTAATGTATATTTGAAACCTGCGTACAAGAATTTTTGGCGCCATTTGTACAAAAATACACAATGCTGGTGCATTTTTTTTGTGACTGCTTGCTGTGTGATAAACACTAGCTAGTACTGAGACTATAGAAACGAAAAATGTGACCCACATGAATACCTGTGTAACAAACCTGCATGTTCTGCACATGTATCCCATAACTTAAATTAAAATTAAAATTAAAAAAGAAGAAAAATGTGACCCTAGCTTTCAAGGAGCTTAGAAACTACAGAATGAGGCAGAAAAGTAAACAGTCACAATACAGTCCTAAGAATGCTGCAGTCTAAGTTGGCTGTAGATGCTGTAGGAATACTCTGCATGGTGCCTGACATGTTTCAGGCACTCAGAAAAAATATCTGTTAGTTGAATAAATGGATGGATAGTTGAATGGATGAATGGGTGGGTGGAGAGATGGATGGATGGATGGATGGATGGATGGATGGATGGATGGATGGATGGATGGATGGATGGATGGATGGATGTGTTCCAATTGGAAGTCTCTGGAAATGCAGAGACTTAACCTGCTGAAGAATGGAGGGTCAGGAATTCCAGTTAAAGAGAACCAAATGAGCAAATACATGAAAATACACAGAAGTACAAATGAGAAAATGGGCAAGTCTAACTTTGAGGACTGTGGAGTAAGTGCAGCAGAAGTGAGAGATAAAGCTGATCCTGGTAGGCATTATGTTCTACATTAAGTTACTTGGACGTTATCCCAAGAGCAATGAGTCATGGAAGATTTTTAACCCACTGAATGCCAGAATCAGACCTGTGTTTTAGAAGAATCATTCGGCTGCAGTATGGATGCTGACCTAATAGGAGAAGAAACCAGAATCAGCAAGTGCTTTCATTCCTTCATTCACCAAATACTTATAAAGTCTCTATATTCTAGGCACATTTCTAGACTATGAAAATGAACACAAACAGTATGAAGTAGGGTATTGGAAGATGATTACCATTTTATAAAAGGTTGTCAGGTTGTTTTCACTAATAAAATGACATACCTAAGCCATAGCCTATAGAAAGTGAAGGAGTGAGTCATGCAGTTATGTGGAAAAGATCATTCCAGGCACAGGCAAACAAAAAGGACCAACCCCTTGAGGTGGGAGTGTTCTTGGAAATGTTCTGGAAACCACAGGGATGCCACTATGACCATAGGAGAGAAACTGAGCAAGGGTGGGACAGTAAAAAAAAAAAGTAAGGTCAGACTTTGACTTCAGTTCTGGATAAAATGGCTAGCACAAAGGTGACACATTCTGACTTAGGCTTTTTGAGAATCATTGCTCTGGTAACTGTGCAGGGTCAAGTGCAGAAAGGGTTTGTTTTAGGAGGGTGGATGAAGACAACTGTCTTGAACATATGGAGTTAGGGGTGCTGATGGGCTGCTGAAGTGGAAATGAAAAGGAAGTGGTAACGTACATTTGTCCAGAAAGCAGAAAAGAAGTCATATCTGTTATTCAGACTACAGTTATTGAGAAAAAACATGAAGTTATGATTGTGAATGAGGTTAAGAAGCATGCATGCAGTAAAATAAGAAAGACTGAATCACAGAAACCAACACTTGAAAGGTAGGCTAAATGGTCAAGAAGAAAGAAATAGTTAACAATGTTAAAAGCAATAGAAGAATCAAGTAAAATAAGGATTAAATTTTCCCTTTGCATTTAATGAGATAGACATTTTCCTTGGTAATTTCCCTGGGGCAGCAACAGCAAAAGTCAGATTACAATGGATTTTTAAATATTGAGGAAAGAGGGCTACACAGTGAATACAACCTTTCTCTCAATTTGTTTAGCTGTGTAGTTAGAGGGAGACCAAAAATCAGGCAGAATTTTTATCTTCTGTTTTGTTTTTAAAGGTAGGAGAGACTTAAGCATTTACATCTGATCCATGGAAGGTACCCAAGTGAATAGTTGTTGAAGATATGGCTAAATCCTGAATGGAAAGTTTAAAATAAATTATATATTTAATACAACTGACAGTATGTCTACACTGCCCCATTACCTGATTTCTAAAACACAAACTTGTGACAGAACTTAAAGTTCCAACAACTTGTCTATGTTGGACACAACAGCAATCATGGCAAATTTAGACAAAAAGTTAGCTAGGTTTGGCCAATGTGGTCGCTCCCATCACATACCAACCAAAGGCCATTTTTACTATTGAGTAATGCAGTAAAAGGAATTTGTGTTAGAATAGTTTAAACATGCATCTGAGAGAGTTAAGTCTTTAATTATATTCTTGCTGTTTTACTGTATAGAGTTGGATAAATCGTGCACAATAAAATTTCTACTAGCCAAATAGTAAATTCTCTGAGAGATGCTTTCTAGCTCTGAGAATAGAAATAAAGAAGATAATAAATCTTCTTTTTAAAAACTAGGTAAAGCTACCTTACATTCACAAGGATTAACTGGTTGACCTCCTGAGCTCTGGCTCAATATTATTAGCCCATGACGTGACATTTATTTCATTGTCATGTTACGTTCTTTCCATTCCTTATTTCCGTTTTCCTTCTATAAAATTAGACTATTCTTATTTAATAAAGTCTTACACACCAAAATCATATAGTGGCTCCAGCCAGCAAATGAAATAAGATGTGAATAGGCAATTCATATGAGATGGCATGTAATTCAATAAACATGAGAAAAAGAGTTTGACATTTATAATTATGAAGAATGTAATAAAATTCATTTACACATTTATTATTTTATATATATATATACTTTTTATTGCATTTTAGGTTTGGGGGTACATGTGAAGAACATGCAAGATTGTTACATAGGTACACACATGGCAGTGTGATTTGCTGCCTTCCTCCCCATCACCTATATCTGGTATTTCTCCCCGTGCTATCCCTCCCCAACTCCCCACCCCCTGCTGTCCCTCCCCTTTTTCCCCCCAACA
>PVKV010037774.1:0-14511 GCA_004027835.1 Alouatta palliata
AAAAAAAAAAAAAAAAAAAAAAAAAAAAGATGATTAATAGCCAGAGAAGTACTGAGAAAGAAGAGCAATGAAGAAAAATTTGTTCTGCTTAATATCAAAACACTTTACAAAGCTACAATAATTATGAAATCGGCAAATCACAGGAAATCCAGAGATCAAAAAACTTTTAAAACTTGGTGAGTAATTATGGTGACATTTCAAATCAGTAGGATAAAAGATAGATTTTGAAATAAATATTCAAAGCCAACAGTTAGACAACTAGGTAGCCCCGTGGAAAAAAAAGTTAATTTATTTCCTCATTTTACACCAACCTAAATTCTAGATGCTAAAATTCTAGATACTGAAATGTAAGAAATAAAAGGATAACAGTAATAAGACATGGGAGAATGATTTCTATCTTACAGTGGGTAGCTTAAGTGATAAATATGACTAGACCAATCCATTAATATGACTAGACCAACACTTCCTATACATTTTAACTCATATTACCAAGATCTCATTTTTCTAACAAATAAAAAGCTCCTACATATTTATAAGATCAAAAAACAACAATCCGGGCCGGGCGCGGTGGCTCACGCCTGTAATCCCAGCACTTTGGGAGGCCGAGGCAGGCGGATCACGAGGTCAAGAGATCGAGACCATCCTGGTCAACATGGTGAAACACCCTCTCTACTAAAAATACAAAAAAATTAGCTGGGCGTGGTAGTGCGCGCCTGTAGTCCCAGCTACTCGGGAGACTGAGGCAGGAGAATTGCTTGAACCCGGGCGGCGGAGGTTACAGTGAGCCAAGGTCGCGCCACTGCACTCCAGCCTGGCGCCTGGTGACGGAGTGAGACTCCGTCTCAAAAAAAAAAAAAAAAAAACAACAATCCAACAGAAAGTGGACAAAGGATATGAAGTTACACGTTAACACCGAGAATGAATACAAATTATATTAAAATGTGCCATGATACACAAGCTCTTGTAAAAAGATAACACAATTTTGGCTGGGCGTGGTGCAATCCCAACACTTTGGGAGTCTGAGGCAGGCAGATTACCTGAGGTCAGGAGTTTGAGGTCAGGCTGCCCAGCATGGTAAGACCACTGTCTCTACTAAAAATACAAAAAATTAGCTGGGCGCAGTGGTGCAGGCCTCTAATCCCAGCTACTAGGGAGGCTGACGCAGGAGAATCACTTGAACCTGGGAGGCGGAGGTTGCAGTGAGCCGAGATGGCGCCCCTGCACTCCAGCCTGGGTGGCAGAGCAAGACTCCCTCTCAAAAAAAAAAAAAAAAAAAAAAAAAACCCAAAAAAAAAAACCCAAACATTTTAAAGTACAAGGGGTAAGTTTTACGTTATGCATATTTAACCACATTTTTTTTTTAAAGTACAAGAGATAGCATGTTTCATCAATCAGAATGGCAAAATTCACAGTTTATTACAGTACTGTTTTGTGGGTAATAGAAGAAAACAATATAGTGGGAGTACACATTGGTATAAACACTAAGGAAAATAATTTGGCCATATCTACCAAAATTATAAGGGTACAGAAACTTTACTCCAGTGATTCAACTTCTAGGAATTTACCCTGTAAATATTTCCAAATGCAGGAAAATAAAGTACATACAAAGTTATTCTCTGTAGTACTGTTTCTAATAGGGCAAAATGTAACTATCCACATACAGTCAACACAGCAATTTTTATGCTGATATTTCTCAACACAGTTTTAGATTTTTAGGGATCAGAATAAATATGACGTGCTATCCTTTGTTTAGTAAAACACTTATGTATATATTTATACTTATATTTACTCATATATGTGTATAAATACACGTATTTACATATATACACACACCCCTGACTAGTATAATACCTATGGAAAGATACACAATAAACTAGTAATATTGCCTACACAGAAGGAACTGAGTAGTTGAAAGGATTCTTCAATCTTTTGTACTTTCTTAATTTTGAACCACACAAATGTATTATCCATTCAAAACAATGTTAAATATTAAAAACAATAATATCTGATAGAAATAGTAAGAATACTGGCTAAATCAATTTCTTCAATTAAAATCCTTCAGGAATTCCCCATTTCCAAACTCCTCACTTTTGACATTCAAAGTTTTTCTAAGGCATCGCCCTTCTTTTCAGGTATGTGAACTATGCTCCAGAAAAAAGTACCTCAGCCTCTAGTCAAATTAGACATCTTTCCTCACATTTTACTAAGAATTTCTTTCTTTCTTTCCTTCTTTTTGGAGATGAAGTCCCGTTCTGTTGCCCAGTCTGGAGTACTGTGGCGATATTTCGGCTAACTGCAACCTCTGCCTCCTGGGTTCAAGCAATTCTCCACCCTCAGCCACCAAAGTAGCTGGGATTACAGGCACGTGTGACCACGTCCGGCTCATTTTTGTACTGATTGATTAAGAGTCTCGCTCTGTCAACCAGGCTGCAGTGGCATGATCTCAGCTCACTGCAACCTCTGTCTCCCAGGTTGAAGCGATTCTCCTGCCTCAGCCTTCCGAGTAGCTGGGACTACAGGCTCGTGCCACCACGCCCAGCTAATTTTATTTTATTTTATTATTATTATTTTTTTAGTAAAGACGAGGGTTCACGCTGTTAGCGAGGATTGTCTCCATCTCCTGACCTTGTGATCCACCCTCCTCGGTCTCCCAAAGTGCTGGATTACAGGCGTGAGACACCACCCCCAGCTAATTTTTTTGCTAGAAACGGGTTTCACCAGGTTGGCCAGGCTTGTCTCGTACTCCTGACCTCAAGTGATCTGCCCACCTTGGCCCCGCAAAGTGCTGGAATTACAGGCATAAGCCACCGTGCCCAGCCACTAAGAATTTCTTTAAAGCCACAAATAAGAAATTTTTAACATAATAAAGTTTTGTGAGCCACATATGAAAAAATTTTAGAGTATATTAATAAAAAACTCAACTTTGATTAATCTGGAACACATGCTGTTAAGCATTAAGCTCTCATCAGGTGTTGCAGGTATTCTACAGAGAGGCTGTCTTGAAGGGAAACATTGGAAAAGGAAGGGCAACAGATTTCAAGAAGTCTTTTGGAACTGCCTGCAGCTACAATCTATGCATACAGTTCCCCCTAAGCAATAAATGCCATTTTGCATTGTGGGAGGACTCGAGTTATCTTTTCGGGGGAAAAAAGTTCTTTATTCTCTTTATTCGAAAAAGCAGAAAGCAAAAATGGAATTTCTGTTAAGACTTTTTTCAAAATATTTTTTTCTTCTCTGTAAATCTATTCAGACAGTATTCAACAGATTTTGCAGTGGAAACTACCAACAGGTAAATAAAGAATTTGTATTTGTTAAAAGGTGTCATGTTCATGACTTAGATTAGCAGGCAAAAGATCAGATAGAGCAAAATTTACTTGGAAATACAATGTCAATGTATTATTCACACGGCCTCAAAAGAATTCTTGTGGTCAAGTTCCACGGTCTTTATTAAATTCCTGACAGTGACTTCTACTGTGAAAAAACCTGTTTTTCCTCAAACTAGGCTCCTTACATTTCACCTAGAACAATGGCAATTTTAAGTGAAACAGGTCTGTAGAACCTCTAATACCAGCCAAATCTAAACTAGAAACAAGGAGCTACTTCTCCCCAAATTTGGCTCCCCTCCATCATCTCTACAATACTGCTGCATCATAAGGTTATTATTAACTTAGACTGGATGCTACTTTTAGTCGTTCATAAACATTTCTAATGAAACTTACCGAGGCAAGAAAACATATTTCTGCTTCTTAAAGCAGATCTTAAAGAACAAAAAATAGGACTGCATAAAAAGTAATGATAAACTCTTAAAGTAGTAGAACTATTAATACCTTACATATGGAAACTGTCAAATCATGGAAACTGAAATCTAAGATTACAGGGCAACCAGCTATTACTCACATTCGCTTCCTAATTAAAATCTATCTGTAATTTAAGATTGGAGACATTAATCTCATTACCGCTCTAGTTTTTAAACACTGCGATGTCCAAGAATTGCTTTGTAATACATAGCTTCTTAGAGAATTAACATTTAAAGAAGATTAAGGTATTTTCCCTGCAAACACTTAAGGTGGTGATTATCTATGCAATGTCAATATAAGCAAGTCTACGCACATCTACCTCATTTCCAGGATGATTTTTACCATTTTGCATGTCCTTGCTTCCCCAAAGTGGCACTCACCTCAGTGACACAGGACGTTTAGTAGGAATAACGGTGACGACTAATAAGCATCAGTCTAGGTGTGGCAGTCTTCCTAGGGGGCTTAATACAGCAGAGGTACCATCCCGCATTTTGAAAATGACATTCTGAAAGAGAAACCAAGTCCGTCTAACCAGCAGCAGCTCACAGTCCAGACTGAAAGGGGGCACTGAGACTCTTCACACCTGACACTCGTCTTCAGTTGACACCACGAGTTTGACTCCGTCCTGCCTCGGGCCACGCCCGTAGGACAGGTCGACACGACTCCGACGAAACAAACAAACGGGTTTCCGAGCCCCTTGGAAACGGCGGGGTACG
Organism: Alouatta palliata; assembly: GCA_004027835.1. NCBI lineage: Eukaryota > Metazoa > Chordata > Mammalia > Primates > Atelidae > Alouatta > Alouatta palliata. The sequence goes on from PVKV010037774.1 coordinate 4,514, forward strand.
GCAGGGGGAGTGCCTCCGTCACCGCCTCTCCAACTTCACAGAGGTCGTTGCTAGTGGCCACCGCGGGGTGGGGACGGGCGGCACTCGGGACTGGGAAGCTACCCAGCTGCCACGTGCTCCTGCCTCGCAACAGCGGCTCTAGAGTCCGAGTTATGGGGAGAACCGCTCCAGACGCCAGGGTAAGGACTCCGCAAGCGGGCGTCCCAAAACCCTGGAGCGAACGCAGACGAAGGGGGAGCGGCCGGCGCGTCACCGGCGCTGGAGTGTGACGTCAGCGTGCGGTAGGCGGCGCGCAGCGGAGGCGGCTGGGAAGGAGCCGGGAGACTAGGCTAGAGCAGTGGGTCGGGCGGGGTGCGAAAGGACTGGCGAGGCGGGCTCTGCAGGCGGGAAGACAGAAAAGAGACGTCAGGGATGAAAAAGATAGGAGTGTAAAGCTGTTAAGAGTCATGCAGAGGGGCCGTGCGCGGTGGCTCACGGCTGTAATCCCAGCACTTTGGGAGGCCGAGGCGGGTGGATCACGAGGTCAAGAGATCGAGACCATCCTGGTCAACATGGTGAAACCCCGTCTCTACTAAAAATACAAAAATTAGCTGGGCATGGTGACACGTGCCTGTAGTCCCAGCTACTCGGGAGGCTGAGGCAGGAGAATTGCTTGAACCTGGGAGGCGGAGGTTGCGGTGAGCCGAGATCGCGCCATTGCACTCCAGCCTGGGTAACAAGAGCGAAACTCCGTCTCAAAAAAAAAAAAAAAAAAAAAAAGAGTCAAGCAGAGATAAGGGAAATAACTCAGTAGTTGAAGCCAATTTGGAATATAAAGCATATAAAATTTTCCCACACCTACTAAAAAAAGGGACTTTTTTTTTTTTTTATTTCTTGAAAGCGCACTTAGGAATTACTACTTACCACATTTTTAAAAGTAATTTCGCTTTAAAAAGCAAGCTTTTTCCTATTATGTGTTGGATGGTTAAAACAAAGAATGTTTAAGCCTTGAAATTTTTTTTTTTAAAAACTGTAATGTGGTTTTCTATACCTTTACATCGAATAAAGGGTACAGACGGCTATGCACTGCCAAACCTTTCAATATAGACAAGTAGTTTATAGTATGTATAAATAGGATGTATAAACTACTTGTCTGTATATTGAAGGTTTTGGCAGTGTATAGCAGTCTTAAGTACCTTTTTTCACTGCGGGACTGGCGAAGGTAAGAAGAGATTCCCCTAAAACTATAATAAGGGATATCATCTGGTGTCATCCTGAGTGGCCAGCCTTATTCCTACCAGGGACATTGAAAGGTTTTGGCGGCTTTGCCAGAAGATGGCGCTGCAAGTCACCCAAGCTGAAAAGCTGGAGAAAATTTGCCTTGTTTTATCTCCTCTTCAATCTCTATACATCTACAAAAGGCTGATTTTCCTCTTTCTTTCCACTTCTAGACTACTCTCTTGTGCGCCCTCCCACCCCCGGTCAGTCGGTAGGAAATTTGGTGTCTGCATGCACAACTGTAGTTCTACCCACATCCTTTTGTACATCAAAGTGAAGTGAAATGTTGCCAATTACTAATCTAAGCAAATTCTTTTTGCTGCTTACAGGAAGAAAGGCTAGTCAGGTAACCTCCTTAGAGAATTCTTTAGGTTCATGTCATAAACTACTGGACTATAAAATGCTACAGTCTTTCTTTCTTTTTTTTTTTTTTTTGTTTTTTTTTGAGGCGGAGTTTCGCTCTTGTTGCCCAGGCTGGAGTGCAATGGCGCGATCTCGGCTCACCGCAACCTCTGCCTCCTGGGTTCAAGCAATTCTCCTGCCTCAGCCCCCTGAGTAGCTGGGACTACAGGCACGTGCCACCACGCCCAGCTAATTTTTGTATTTTTAGTAGAGACGGGGTTTCACCACGTTGACCAGGATGGTCTCGATCTCTTGACCTCGTGATCCATCCGCCTCGGCCTCCCAAAGTGCTGGGATTACAGGCGTGAGCCACCGCGCCCGGCCAAAATGCTACAGTCTTTCTAGAAGGCATGATAGCTGTATGCATATCCCTTGACTCAGCAATTTAACTTCTAGGACAAGTGAGCAATGATTTATATACAAGGATAACCATTATTGTTTATAACCAGAAAAACTACAAATAATATAAATGTTTAACAACAGGGAATTGATTAAATTATAGTATGTCCAAACGATGGAATACTCTAAAGCCATTTAAAACAGTAGTCAGGATCTATTTTTATTGACATAGACAGATACCATTGATATATTGATAAGTAAATAAAGCAGGTTACCTAAGATGATTACTTGAGGATTTCCCTTTCTGGTTTACATAACCCTGTACAATTAATTTTTTTTTTAAACAAAAATGCTTTGGGGCTTCTTTTTCTTTAAATATTTTATTGAACTTTTCCTTCAAACAAAAAAGTTTTTGCTTTTTGCAACAAGCAAATGACACAAGTGCACAAAGATAGAGCCTACCTCCTCCTTCCCAGAGCTCCCTTCTGTGCTGTCCTCCACAAAACCAATGTTAACAGTTCCCTGAATATTATCTAAGTTCCTAAAAACGTAAGCATGCATTTTTATATATTAGTCTTAGGTTTTTTTGTTTTTGAGATAGGATCTCATTCTGTTTCCCAGGCTGGAGCGTAGTGGCGCAATCTTAGCTCCCTGCAACCTCTGCCTTCTAGCTCAAGTGATTCTCCCACTTCAGCCTCCCGAGTAGATGGGACTACAGGTGAGTGCCACCACACCTGGCTAATTTTTGTATTTTTTTTTTTTTTTTTTTTGTACAGACAGGGTTTTGCCATGTTGCCCAGGCTTTTTGTGTGTGTTTTTTGTAGAGAGAGCTTTTACCACAGGCTGGTTTTGAACTCCTGAGCTCAAGTAATCTGCCTGCTTTGGCCTCCCAAAGTGCTGGGATTACAGGTGTGGGCCACTGAGCACAGCTGGGATTTTAGTATACACATTATTTTGCAACTTACATTTTTAAATTTAATAGTGTAACATAAACATCTATGTGGATATCAACTAATTCTTGTGAATGATATTAATATTTTGTGATATGGCTAGACCAAAATCTACTCCATTCAGTAGACATATTATTTCCAATGGTATAATTATTTCTGTGGGATAGATTTCTAAAAGTAGGTTTGCTGGGTCAAAATGTATGTATAGTTTTCTCACTTTAATACTCCTATGTTTTGGTTATGAAAAGTTCTTAACTCCTATTAATAGTGGTAGTATAGTAAATGGAAGGGGAATGTGCCTGAGCTATTCTACTAGAGACTTTTCAGAAATATATTCTGCCATGCATTCACAATGAATTAAGCACTATATGTTAGATGATGGGGACAGACATATTCAAGGAATGGATATTGTTATTCCTTTTCTTTAGAAAGCAGGCAGCAACCTGAAACAAAAGAGTAACAAATAGAGAATAACACCTTAGAGCAAATGGTTGGTATACAACTACACTGAAATATTTTCCTTTTGTAAAATTAATATGTAAATGATTTTATTAAAAGATCATGCATTTGTGAAGGTGTGTCTGATTATACTGATCTACAATCTTTTGTGATTAGAGAAGGACCTAAAATATTAAATATAAAGAAAAGCATTCTCTAAAATCCAGATCTCTTGCAGACATGTAATATTCAAATCCATGAGAGGAAAAAAAGTCAATGTCTTGGCATTTAGTACTCCACCTTGCTACATTCTAGGAAATTTTTAGTTATTTAAGCCACATTCCTGAAAGTCTACTCTAGCTTTAGGTGGTCTGAACTCATCATTAACTCTGTGCAGCTATGAATTAGACTGTAGCAGCCTACTGAATTTCTGGATCTTAATCTGGTAGGCCCAGCTCCACATGCAGAGATAAAACATCTAGTTTGCTCCTGAGTTTCTGGCTTTCTGAATTGGGTCACCCGCCAGGATTCACAGATGAGTCCATCATCTGAAGAAAATGATCATAATCTGTTTCTAGGATGAATAAGACAAAACACTATGCCCTTAGCTGTGTGCAGCCTGAGAAACGAGTCACTTCATGAGTCTGTTTTCAGATATGATTGGCTGAAAAAGCTTTGAGTGTATCAAGTCCTACTGAGGGAGTTTTGTGGGAAACAATCACACTGAACTGGAAGATTGTTAGCCATGTCAGAGGTCTCAAATTGTAATCAGAAGTGCAAAGCTATTTTGGATAACTTTATGCTATCTTTGGGGAAAAGACAAAAGAGAAGAAAAGGATACTTTCACTTCTATAATGCTAGTAGGATCAGGAGGAAATTCTAGACTAGAACCACACTACTATTTTCCTAATAGCACATTTTAATCTCTTCCATTCTCTCTGAAACATGAGATCAAAGTTCTTTTTCTGAAACAACTCATAAATACATGAAGTAGAGCTATAAAATCTTGTTTGATTTTTCTGTGGAACTTTTTAAAAATGCTTTTGAGGCAGAGTGTCGCTCTGTCATCCAGGCTGGAGTGCAGTGGCATGATCTCGGCTCACTACAATCTCCACCTCCTGGGTTCAAGCGATTCTCCTGACTCAGCCTCGAGAGTAGCTGGGACTACAGGCACCTGCCACCACACCCAGCTAATTTTTGTATTCTTAGTAGAGACAGGGTTTCACCATGGTGGCCAGGCTGGTCTCGAACTCCTGACCTTGTGATCCACCCACCTCAGCCTCTCAAAGTGCTGGGATTACAGGCGTGAGCCACGGCGCCCGGCCTAAAATGTATTTTTTAAAAGTTGTTATGGGAAGTAATCCTATTTCTAGGTTTTTTACTTCAAGGAAAGTTCACAGTAACTTGACTGATGCGGGGAGCAAGATAGAAGAAACTGAGATATGATTCCCAGTGCTCTTTACTTTGCCATTTCTATAAAATAGTATCATACAACCTGCCACTCTCAGAGCGCTAGAACTGCTGGCAGAGGGAAAGGTCTGCACTATCTCAATTTGTTTCTCTTATTTATATCTGCCAGGGTTCCAGATATACTAGTGAACCTGCTATCCTACACCTGATTGTAACTGGTAAACGCTTACACTGTGAGTCAATCTTTTTCTCCTTTTTCCCTTCCTTGAGGCCCCAGTAGTTTTCTTGGTTGGTTGGTGAGGGAAGTGTAAAGCTAATTTGAATACTGATTGCGTATCTGTTATTATTAACTTAAGCTCCAACCGGTCCTAGCCAGAAAAATCTGACTTACAGTAGAAGAAACCGACCCTTTTCACATAACTTATTTTGCTATGTCTCCAAATACTTCCTGTATACCAGGGGCTTTTAAAAAATGCATACGGAGACTTGTGGTTAAAAGAGGAATTTAAGCACCCCATGGTAGGCAAGATAACACCCCTCACCGCTGCCCGAATCCCTGGAACCAGTGAATATACTAGATTACATGGCAAGGGGGAATTACATATGATATGAGAAACATTCAGCCTTCCATTGCTGGCTTTGAAGATGGAGGAAGGGGGCAATGAGCCAAGGAAGTCAAGTGACCTCTAGAAGCTGCAAAAGGGATGAAAGTGGATTCTCCCCTAGAGCCTGTAAAAGAAAACAGCCCTGCCAACACCTTGATTTTTAACCAGTGAAACCTGTGTCAGTCAGACTTTCACCCTACGGAATTCTAAGATCAAAATGTGTACTGTTTCAAGCCAGCAAATTTGTGGGAATGTGTTACAACAGCAATTGGATACTAATACAAACTCCTCGTAAGGTTCTAGGAGCAGGTGTTTGCAGTGTGGTGATCAGGTGGGATGTTGAATTATTTTCAAATGGGAGAAAAGCCCACAGTTGAGTCTTACTGGGAATTATCTCAGCCCTAAGAAGTTCCTTCTTAATCACTCCCACTAAAATAAAGGATCTGGTAGGAACGCCAATCAATCAGGATCCTTTCTGTAGTATTTACCATGATGGAATGAGATCAGGCTGAAAGTACTCACATTAGGGCACTTAAAATGCACCAAAGATCTCGCTGTGGTGCTTCCACTGTTGTTTCCTCCCACCAGTCTGTTGAAGAGGAAGTTCAGCATCACCAGATTCTCTGACACGAACACCAGAGGGATTGCAGAGAACTTTTTTTCGCAGATGCCATCTATTGTTTTATCACCAAGCAATCACATACCACACTGTTTAAATATATTGCCCTACAAGTAACGCAGTGTTTCTGACTGAGCCCCTTGGATCAACTGGGAAGAATTAAACACAGGGATGCTTAGGTCCAACATGGGAACAATGAAGACAGGATTTCTGGGAGTGGGGCCTAAGCAAGGATATTTTTCTGAAGCTCCCTAGATGGCTCTGATGCAAAGTGAAGATTGAGAACCACTGCTGTGATGATTACGTATGCCAGAAACCATGACCTGAAAATAAGTTTTCATAAAGGAATAAGGTAGTGCATAATAGGAATAACATTACAAAAAACAAAACGTGCAGACTTGTTCTTGCACAATTAAGAGAGATCCTTGGGACAATCCTCCATGAAGAAACTAAGACAGTACCATAAAAGAATTTTTCATCGTTATAGAAAGCAGGTAAGATTGACTAATAGACCACAACTACTGTCTACATTCTCAAAATTTACGTGCCTTTCCAAAATTAGCTACGTAACTACAGTGAGAGGAAAAGAAACACATGTGAGTAAATCTCTTGTAAAAATTCCACTCAGTTTGGAAAAGTTTTTGCCTGCTTTTCTGCATTTTCTAAAAAGAATCTAAGAATCTTGGCCAACAGTGTCTCAGGTAAGAGAAAATTGTGCTTGGATTACCATAGTTCTACAAACCCTACCTTGATAAAAGTAATGAAAGAGGTCCTGAGAAGCTTGACCGCACTGTGATCACCATGGCTCTATACCAGCTCTGAAGGCCCGAACTGTCTTTGAGAATACTGAATGCTGCTCTAGAAGAAAAGAAATAGGAGAACAAAGCTCACGTGTTACTAGCCTGCAAAACAGTCAGTGGAGCATGTATATGTGAAAATAGAAAAGGCTGGAGACCAGGTCTTATTTAATATTCATGAAGCACAAAATATACAACAGGCACTTAATATTCATTAGTAAGTGAATATTCATAACATAATAAACAGGAGATATTAAACGTTCACGGGTCTCAATTCTGCCCCCCAGCGGTGACACTCAAATTGATTCCGCACATCTGCCAAAGAAATGCCAAGGCTGTACCTGCTCAGCAGGCTGTCAGCATGCTACAGCTGTGGGCACGCATTCTCCCACCGCATCGCCCAGCCCCTGCATCGGAACATAGCTCCCTGAACGCGGGATCAGGTTTACTGAATTCTGTGACCCACGCTGGGAACTCAATACATGTTTGCTACACGGAAATGAACTCAGTTCAGACCGTGTCGAAACCCTAGCGTATAGATCTTCTCCAAACATTTCATTTCCAAGCAGTATTTTTGAAAGTGCGTGATGGCTAAATTCGAGATACCCTTTTTGTACGTATGTTAAGGGCACAAGCAGCGACGACACACGAGGCGAGGTGACACCACTGCACTCCCTGCCCGCACGCCACCTATAGGCGCAGGGGGCTTTGGGTGCTGGTTTCAATTCGGAGGCCGGCACTTTTTTCCGATCTAAGTTTTAGGAACCTGTGCTCGTCGACGGCTGCCAACACTTTTAATTTTCAAGGCCGATGCTTGCTAGTTTCACAGGCTGCTCCCGGACGCTGGGGCCTCTCGCTGGAGTGGATCCGAGCTCCGCGTGACACTGGGAACAGCCAGCGCCTGTGTCCGCACCAAAACGCCTCCCACAAGGTGGCCGCCTCGCGCGAGGTCACGGGCCGGGCAAACAGGAATGCATGACTGACGTGACCTAATCGCTAAAGAAAAGCTTTGCAGCCCGCGCGGCCCTCAGAATCAGGCTGCTGGCCCGGCTCCTCCTCCTCGTGACCCAGCCCCGGCCCGCCCACGGTTCCCACGCCGCCCAATAGGCGCCGACGCGGCTCAAGGACTGCTCGGAGGAGGAGGTGCTGGGACGGCCGGACGCCGAACGGCCGTTCACGTCAACGCGGTGACGTCACGCGTCGACGCAGGGGACGTACCTGTCGGACTTCTGACTCCTGCCGCTTCTCTTCCCCTTCCGCGGGTCAGGGCCGTTGCGGTCCGGAACCTGCAGCCCCTTTCCCAGTGTCCTAGTTCGCCCGCGGCCCGGAGTAATGAGTGAGGAGGGTGTGGTGGGTTGAAAGCCATCCTACTTTCCTCCCGAGTTAGAGCATGGATTCAGTTTTAGTCTTAAGAGGAAGTGAGGTTGGAGATTTTTATTTTTAATTTTGGGCAGAAGCAGGTTGACTCCAGGGACCTCCAGAGCGAGAGCATTTAACTTCATGTTGCTCCCGTGTTTGAAGGAGGACAATAAAAGTCCCACCTGGCAAAATTGTAACCTCTGCAGTAGAGAGCGTCAGGTATCTTTTAAATCGCGATAGTTTTCGTTGTGTCAAGCTTTCTTCAGGTGGAGCTCCCAGGGTAACTAGGTTTTAGGTTTGAAACAGATGCAGAATCCAAAGGCAGCGCAGAAAACAGCCACCGATTTTGCTATGTCTCTGAGCTGCGAGGTGAGTTGCATTGTATGAGCGAAGACTGGTCAGCTCTCAGGTTCACAGATTTTGGGTCAACTGTGAGGCCATCGTGGTTTCTCTTACAGCGTACCTACATGATGTTGAAAGGTACTTCATGAATCGGGGTGCAAACCCATCCTGATTAGGTGTATACCCTCCGACATTCTTTAAAATTTCACACATCTGCTTCAGTAACCGTCGAAGGACCTCTGAATAGAATGGAAATGGGTTCTAGGAAAAGATTAAACTTAGAAGAGTGGGTTTTACTTTCGCCAAATTTCCCCCAATTTAAAAATAATAATCAGTTTTTCTATCTTTAGATATATGTGTATGTAAAGTATTTTGTGTGTGTATATAATATTTGTGGTTTGATCTTAAACTTGATCAGAAACTGCCTTAGAATCTCAGAAATTAACTTTGCATGTGGTATGCTTTATTTGTATGGCATTTTAAAACTGGAGCACATAGAAGATAATTACATATGTCGTACATATTAGAGGCTGAGATTTTTGTTTCCTTTGGAAAGAAATTCCTGTTTATGGAATTGAAGCAACAGTATGTAATTCGAAAGTTCTGATCTACAAACTTTTTGAGCTATGCAATTCAGTTATTGTAGCATCACTGTGGCTTGTATAATTGTTGAATCTTTCCAGAAGCGCTTTTACTTTCATCTTTAAAGAGTTAATTTAGAAGATTTTTTTTTTGATGAGGTCAGTATGGAAATAACTATCAGTCAATTCTGCATGTCTGTGTGAGTCACTACCAAATATTATTTGTTCAGTTCAAGAGTACCTGTGAGCGTTGAAGTGCTTATGTACATATTGTTGACTTTCATCTTAAAAGGTGCTGCTGCTACTAGTGACTCGTTCTATAGTATGGCTTTAAAACCCATGTGTGTGACCTACAGATAATTTCTCAAATTGAATATGCCTGTGTGGCTTCTAGTTAATAGAGATAGTCACTGTTGGCAGAATTCATCACAAATTGCCTACTCTTCCCACCTTTTACTGCCCCCACCACCTCATAAACTTTGCTGCTTTGCTTGAATGATGAGTTAAATTATTTTAAGAAGTCGATATGAAAATGTATAGTACCTACGTCTTTACTTGGAAATTGTGCTTTAGCATGTGTTATCAATCATACATAGCTCCTTAAGAATGTAAATGTGGGCCGGGCGCGGTGGCTCACGCCTGTAATCCCAGCACTTTGGGAGGCCGAGGCGGGTAGATCACGAGGTCAAGAGATCGAGACCATCCTGGTCAACATGGTGAAACCCCGTCTCTACTAAAAATACAAAAATTAGCTGGGCATGGTGGCACGTGCCTGTAGTCCCAGCTACGCAGGAGGCTGAGGCAGGAGAATTGCTTGAACCCAGGAGGCGGAGGTTGCGGTGAGCCGAGATCGCACCATTGCACTCCAGCCTGGGTAACAAGAGCGAAACTCCGTCTCA
>PVKV010037775.1:0-14509 GCA_004027835.1 Alouatta palliata
TTTTTTTTTTTTTTTTTTTTGAGATGCAGTCTTGCTCTGTTGCCAGGCTGGAGTGCAGTGGTGCAGTCTCTGATCACTGCAGCCTCCACTTCCCGAGTTCAAGTGATTCTCCTGCCTCAGCCTCCCAAGTATCTGAGACTACAGGCACGCACCACCATGCCCAGCTAATTTTTGTATTTTTAGTAGAGATGGGGTTTCACCATATAGGCCAGGATGGCCTCGGTCTCTTAACCTCATGATCCTCCTGCCTCGGCCTCCCAAAGTGTTGGGATTACAGTCGTGAGCCACCACTCCTGGTTGTTATCTTCTATTCTTGTGACAAGCGCCCTATTTGTCTTTTAACACTGTCTTGCATTTTACAGCACAAGGTGTTTCAAGTTTACTTTATACTTTCTCTACCCCAAAATGGGGTTCAGCCATTTTTCTAAGGAGTCTTAGCTCCAGAAAATGAGAATCTTTTTTTTTTAATTTAATGATTCACCTTTTTTGTCTTTTCACAGAGGTCTCTCTGCATTAATTTCTGTATTAGATGAAGATTACTCAAGTACCAGTCCAAGCATCCCAGGTGTCAGAGACAAGGGTGTGGTGGAGTGGTGGGTGTGGACTCTGCTAGGTGAGGGGAATTATTTCGGCTTAAATGATGTTTCATTACTTTGGCATCCTCCTAGTAGTATATCCTATTTCTGGCCCTTCCGCTCTCCACCTGTGATTTGTCTCTCGTACAGTTTTTATTCATCCCCTTATTCATTCTGCTCTTTACTTTTTACTTATCTAATGAATTTTAGTGTTAAGATTTTAAGCTTTACAAAATAATTATTTTCCACAGCCATTTCAGCTAATTAATTTGATGCTTAGGTTTTGATGTAATCTTGCTTAATACTAATTTATATCTATTTGTGTTATCCAATGAAGACATTTCTTTGAAGAGGTTGCAGTGACAGCTGTTTCTCCCACTTCTTAAACAGTGGTTAGGCAGACTACAATCTTTTAAATTGGTGTCATAGTTTGGTCTACACTTTCCCTTAAGTTTGGTTTTTAACATCTATTTCATTTTTTTCTGTCAGTTGGTCAGGATTAAGTTAAATATCTTCTCTTTCATTGTTTTCGCAAAACCATTGAGAAGGGCATTTTATCTGCATTTTCCTAACATAAATCTTTCTCTCCAGATGGAAGGTTGAAGTCTCATTGTTCTAGGGCGGAAGAAAAGAGGGGGGCATTTTGAAATCTGCTATATCAAAAAAGACATTAAAAATTGATAAAGGTAGGCCTACCTGTTTTTATATTCTGCCACATAGCATGTGTTTAAATGAATTTGCCTATAATTTGTTCCAAACACTGACATTTTACTCCTAAGCTATATAATTGTGCTCGATTTTTCCAGAGTAAAATTCATATTCTGTGACCAGACTAATATGTTCACCTACTATAAAAATTACTGCCTATGGTAACAGCAAGAATAAAAATTTCTTTTTATATACATAATAGCTGGCAGACTCCTGGGACCACCACAAATCATTCTCTTCTTTTGGAGCTTGCTTCCTATGGAAATGTAAAACCAGCCTAGTCTAATGTAGGTTGGCTCTGAAAACCTGTTTAGACCATCATTTACACTATTGTTGTTACTTAAGATGCTAAGAATTCAACAGGCTCTTCTAATTAATGTATTCCCTAAGCTTAGTAACCTGTCCTTTCCCTGTGAACCAGCTCCTCTTCTATCATCTAACCTCTGGCTCCTTTTTTTGTTAAAGGTTAATAATGAGAATAATGAAGCAATTGGTTATTTATGCAGTCATGATTGGCAAAAGTTATTAGAACAAGAATCTTCCCAGAAGCTGTGATTAGGTTATGAAAATGTTAAGGAATACTGAATCCGGACACCATTTTTGACATTTGAGAAATAATATTTCAACCCTTAATCATGATGACCTATAGTAAAAGTATTTATACAGAATAAATCCGATTGGACAGTAATTCTTATACCAACAGCATACGTAAGTCTAAGTGTTAAGGGGAGATTTGAAAATGATCTGAAGGGAAAAAGAGCCTGGGGAGGAAAGTAGTACAGTGAGAAGTAAGGAACAGAACTCTCTCTTGGGTAGAACTATTTGTCTCCCAGGCAGCTGGTCTACAAAGTTAGCTGACCCTTTCCAATTCAGTATTTTCATCTTGAACACTTGGCAAGTTTTAGGAGGTGTGAGAGAGGGTACCCAGGTTAAATTGCTGTAATTTATATCAAACTATAAAAAAATGTAGGGAGGTATGCAGGCAGAAAATTTCCTGGTGATGTTTTGATTAATGAAATATTGACTTAACTGAAAAACTTAACAAAAAAATCAAATTCTAGTATCTTTATGTTTAATACAGTTAGGAACTTTCTGTGTAAATTGGCAGTACTCTTACCAGAACAGTGTTATTTCTACCCCACACTGATTTAAAATAGCTTTAATGTGTATAATTCACAAAAAATAAAATTTACCCTTTTAAACTATATAATTAAATGGTTTTGAGTATGTTCCCAAAATATGCAAACACCACTACTTTGTAATTCCTGCACACATTTATTACCTTTCCCCCAAAATTCATACCTGTTTGCAATTACTCTCCATTTCTTTTACCCTAACACTAGCAACCACTAATCTCTGTCTGTATAGATTTTCCTATTCTGAACATTTTATACAAATGAAATCAAAGACTATATGGCCTTTTGTGTCTGGCTTCTTTTACTTAGCATGTTTTTAATGTTCATCCATGTTGTAGCATGTGGCAGTACTTCATTCCTTCTGAGGGCTGAATAATATTCCATTTATAAATATTCCACATTTTGTTTATTCATTTATCAGTGAACATTGAGATTGTTTTCCTTTTCTACTATTAGGAATAATGCCATATTGAACATGTATATACAAGTTTTTGTGTGGACATATGTTTTTTAAAAAGTTTTCTTTGCTTATATATTTAAGAGTTTTCAGGATACATTTTCAGTTCTCTTGAGTATATACCTATGAGTAGAATTGCTGGGTCATATGGTAAAAAAATTCTCTAACATTTTGAAATAGCTAACTTATTTTCTAAAGTGGTAGCACAGTCTTATGTTCCTATTAGTTGTGTAGGAGGGTTCCAGTTTCTCCATATCCTTGTGAATGCTTGTTAGTCTTTTTGGTTATGGTCATGTTAGTGGATGCAAAGTGGTATCTCAGTGTGATTTTGATTTGTACTTCCCTAATGGCTGTGCTGAGTATCTCTCCCTATGCTCCTTGGCTAGTTAGTTTGTTTTGGGAAATGTCTATTCAAAGCCTTTCCCCATTTTTAAATTGGACTAATTGTCTTTTTATTGTTTAGTTGGACAAAGTCCTTATATATTCTGGACACAAATTCTTTACCATATTGTTTCCAAGTATTTTCTCTCATTCAGGAAGTTGTGTTTTTTCCATTTTTAAATAATGCCCTTTGAAGCACGATCATTTTACATTTCGAAGTCCAATTTGTCTATTTCTTTTTATTTGGATACTTGTGCTTTTACCTAATCCAAGGTCACAAAGATGTACTTTTATATTTTATGCTAAGAGTTTTATAGTTTTAACTTTTACATTGAGATAAATCATACATTTTCAGCTTGTTTTTTTTTTTTTTTTAATATGGTGTGAGGTAGGGGTTCCTTTACATGTATCTGCATTTCTTTTTATTTATTCAAATTTAAAGAATCAAGGAATAAATCTTTTTTCAAATGGGATGTTCATTGCTACACTCTTTGTAAAGCATTGTTTTATGATTTTGGGGGAGGAACACATGTAACTTTTATCTGAAGACTTTATGACTCTCTCACCAAATATCATTGCATTTCTGGCTCTGTTTTGTTTATTGGAATCTGAAAAGCAGCACTGATGGATGCAGTTTGAATCAATTTTCAGGTTTTTTTTTTTCCCTTAATTTGCAATCTCACCTCTTCAGCTACAGTATAGAGAATGCCAAGAACTTCTAAGCCTCTATCAGAAATATTTATCAGAACAACAAGAGAAGCTTACCATGTCTCTCTCAGAACTTGGTGCTCCTAGAATGCAGGAACAGCAGGTAAGCATCTTCATTTTTACCTTTCTTGTCTTCAGTGGATCAGCAAGATGTCAGAAGAACCATTTGCTTTTTATGTTAATTTTCTCAGTATATAATATGGTTTTAAAACATGTAGCTACTGCATGTGATTGAGTTGATGTCTTTCCCTCCTCCTATCCTTTCTCCTCCTGTTCCTGGGCCCAGAGATAAGGAATGATTACTTGAAGCAGTCTCTGTGGGTCTGTGGGGAAGCTCCTGGTTGTATGAAAGCACAGCTAGAATGATAAAGAAAACACTGCTCTGTTAATTAATGAAGAAGATCGGGTGGGCTGTTCATTACTCATTGTCTTTATGAAAAACACGAATAAGCCTTTCTTAATTCATGTTTATTTTGTTACTTGGGTACTTATAAAAACTTTAATTGGAGAATATTAGGATATTTTGCATATGATTGTATACATGTATTAATCATGTAAGTATATACAAGAGTGTTTATATAAACATTTATACACATGTCACCAAGTGGTATATATTACATAATTAAATGAATGTTCAGAACCCTGCCAGATGTGATGTAAAATAAGCTCTGAAGAATCACTTCTGGTCCTCTAGCAACTGATACTTGATGTCTTTTTATATCCTTGAGTTTAAATCTTCAAATGGATGTAAATAAGCCTTACATATTACACTGTAGGAAAAATTATAATAGGGTCAAAATCATTCATATTAAGTATCAAAATATAGATAATGTGGCTGGGTGTGGTAGCTCACCTGTAATCCCAACACTTTGGGAGGCCAAGGTGGACAGATCAGGTCAGGAGATCAAGAGCATCTTGGCCAACATGGTGAAACCCCCTCTCTACTAAAAATACAAAAATTCACTGGGCATGGTGGCACGTGCCTGTAATCCCAGCTACTCTGGAGGCTGAGGCTGCAGTAAGCCAAGATCGTGCCACTGCACTCCAGCCTGGTTGACAGAGCTAGATTGTCTCAAAAAAAAAAGAAAAGAAAAACACCCAAAATATAAATAATGTGCTAAAGTGTTATCCTTCCCTTTTTGAATCAGGTCCTAAAGATTAGATTTTAGAGTTTTTTTTTTTGCAAACCTTTTAAAGAACAGCATTGCTATTCAACTTAGAAACAACTGTTTCAGATGAGTTAAGAGCTTTGGCTAGGGACTTCCAGTTTTGAACCTAAAGTTTGCACATATGGAAAAGTTAAATAAATACATATTTTGCTAGAATGTGATATAGCTGAAACTTTTAATATATTTTTTGAAGTCACAAAATTTTAAAGAAATAGCCAAAGTATAAATGGTTTGTTTGTATTTTGTTCTGACATATTTTCTTTTGTTCTGTTTTCTGAAAACAGAAAAAAAAAAGGCAGAGGAAGGTGGCAGCTATTTTCGATTGTTTATGTGAAGTTCCCCTGCTACATTGAAAACAAATCAGACAGTTTTTAAGGTATCCCTTGCCTATTGCTTTTCAGGGGGTTAGAGAAGATGGTAGTGTGAAGATCAGATTTCTGACCTTTGTTTTCACATTTCTACTTACTGCTCCTGCATGACATAGATGTGTGAAGAAGGCACAAAACTGAAGGCCAATCCATTTGGCAAGGATATGGGAGGGGAAGTGGAGGAATCTTTCAATTACCAGTATTAATAGAGTCTTGTCTTAAGGCTACAGACCTAATAGTGAAGAATTAGTCATCAGGGAGCCCTAAAGACATGTAGAAAATACGCTTTTTCTATTCACTTTTGAAATTGGAGAAAAATAACGCTTTCTCAGGTGTTGGTGATTTATATTGAAGCTAATGATTTCTTGGAAGTTTTGCCCAACAAGTCTACTTCCTTGCAGTAAGGGCATCATTGCAAAGACGCTATACCTCAGTGATGACATTGACCTAATTCTCTTCCCACCTCCCACTTACCTTCTATTTATGCACTTGCAAATAGATTGTGCCCATCTCTGTAATGCTACCTTTCTTGTTATTTTGTAATCATTGTTTGTTACATCATCTATCTCCCTTACCAGCTTTTTTTTGAAAACAGGCATCCCGTTGCATTGGTTTTTATACACTCAGAGCCTAACATAGGTCTTAGCCTAAGAAATATTTTTTTCATTAGTTTTGTTTAACAAACATTTATGTAGTAGATGCTATATGTTAATACATATCAAATCATTTAATCCTAACTCAGAGAAATAAAATAGGTTATTATCTCTGTTTTATGCCTCTCCCAGAGGCAGAATGAATGAATCAGCCAGGTCATACAGATAACAGTTTCGCAAAGCCAAGATATGAACCAAGCCAATCTGGTGCTATAGTTTGTTGAAGAAGGAAAGACAAGAAAAATTTGAGATAACTAAAGTTGTTAAAAATTGGCTTTAGATATTCTTGTTTCTGTAACTGTTCTTGGCTCTTAATACGACATACAGATTTTTTTTTTTTTATGGTGAAAAGATATACATATATTTAGAATTAGCCAACTGGACTCAGTTTAGATGATCCCAATTTTGTTGGCAACATCCAAAGCATGGTAATCAGGAGCCAGTCGAACATATGCCCTCTTCTCTCCATCAGGCCGAATCAAGGTGTTGACCTTGGCCACATCAATGTCATAGAGCTTCTTCACTGCCTGTTTGATCTGGTGCTTGTTGGCTTTAACATCCACAATGAACACAAGTGTGTTGTTGTCTTCTTCTTCATGGCGGACTCAGTGGTCAGTGCAAACCTGATGATAGCATAGTGGTCAAGTTTGTTTCTCCTGGGGGCGCTCTTCCGAGGATATTTGGGCTGCCTCCAGAGTCGCAGTGTCTTGGGCCACCGGCAGGTGGGTGACGTGCGAATCTTCTTTTTTTTGTGGCTGTGGACACCTTTCAACGCTGCCTTCTTAACCTTTAAAGCCTTCGCTTTGGCTTCGGCTTTAGGAGGGGCAGGAGCTTCCTTCTTCGCTTTCGGCGCCATCTTGTGAAAAAAGCGACATACAGATTTTTAAACTCTAGAGCACAAATATGCTAGAGATGATGTGAAACTATTTTCTTTCCTTGCAAGAAGCCACGATGTCAGATAAAACATAAAATTTTATTCTCAAATTTTATAAAATTTCACCTTCAGATTTTATGATGGTTATGGCAGCAGATCGTTTTTCATGTGGCATTTATTTGACTTTGAGAGACTTGTTCTGTTTCTTCTTTGTATTGGTTGCTCTCTGGTGTAAATTGCATATTATGTGTTTTGCTTACAGTTTATTAAATTCACAGTTCTCCAGAAGAATGCCCTAGCTCATGATTTTTGTTTTTGACTTATGCCATTTCTTTGAAAATCTCTTTATTTACAAGGTGATTGATTTTTTCCCTTGTTTTCTTCCCATCCTCTTTCTCACTTTTTCTTAAAGATGAATGCATTCTACATTCCTTTTATAATTTACTCAGCATTGTAAGTTCTTCATAGTGGGTTCTAGAGAGGTCCTTCACTTGTTCTGTTTAGGTTGTGGTATTTATTTGATGTGTGTGTATTACCCTATTATCTTATCTGTCTTAATAAATAGTACTTAACTATAGTACAATCCTAATCTTGAACATGGGAGGGTCTAATAAGCATAGTTTTGGTTAATGTACGTTTTAGAATATAGCCTTCTCTTATTATAGGAGAGTGTTACTTTTTTTTTTAATCTAAACTTAGTGTCACCTCACCCATGATGCTCATAACTTCCATTTTTGTCTTGTTTGATACCCTATACAATTTTACAAAAGTTGTCATATTTCCTCAGTACTCTTTATATTAAGAGAAAGCCTAAGCAGCATTTTGAATAGCTTCTCCTACTCCACTTTGAAAACGTTGGTAGGTAAGCCTATTTTACTATTTTTATTAACTCTGTAGCTTTAGAATTTTCTTGAGATTTTTTTTTTTTCTTTAAAATGGGTAAAATTATATTTTTGCCGTGGGCAATGGATATTGAATTTCAGCTCCTCTAATCTGGTAAAAGGCTTGTTAGAGAAACTTCTTTATATTCCCTGTGATTACTTGTTCCATATTTCGTGATAGGTGTGTGTCACGAACTGGTCAAGAATCTGAAATGTACTGAAGATGAATCATTGCTAAGTACAAGTTTAATGTCTGTTGGTGGTTGTTATCACTATTGTCTCTATAGTGTTATTAAACGGCAATCAGGAATTCGAGACCAGCCTGGTCAACATGGTGAAACCCCATTTCTACTAAAAATACAAAAAATACAAAAAAAAAAAAAAAAAAAATCAGCCAGGCATGGAGGCACGTGCCACCATGGCAAAATGATTTCACTTTTGTGACTGTGTTATGTTATATATTTAAAAAGATTATCTGGATAGGCCCAATCAATTAAGAATAGCAGAGTTTTCTTTAGCTGAAAGCAAAAGATGAAATCAGAGAGATTTGAAACATGAGAAGGATTAAACTCACCATTTCTAGCATTAAATATGAAAGGGGCTTGAAGATGAGGATAGTCCATGTCCAACAGCAAGAAAATGAGGATTTAAGTCCTACAACCACAAGGAGCTATATTCTGTCACAACAACCTGAATGAGCTTAGAATTAGTTTCCTCCTCAGATATTCCAAATTAGATCACAGCTCAGCTGACAACCCGAATTCAGTCCTGTGAGAAACTAAACATAGAACCTAGTTGAGTTGGCCTGGACTTTTGACCTACATAACTGTGAGCTAATGAATTTGGGTTACTTTAAGCTGTTACATTTATGGTAACTTGTTTTGCAAAAATAGAAATAGAATACACACAGAGGGCTCCAAGATGGCCAACTAGACCCAGCCAGTAGGAACATTTCCCACCAAGGGACTGGGACATCAGGAAAACCAATACACTCCTAGCAGATCTTCAGAAGGAAGGTATTGAGAGTGGGCTGAAGGAAGAAACAGATGCTGGGCTGAAAGGGGAGGAAGCTGGGAACCCTGCATAGGGCTGCTGCACACTGGGACTTTTTCCTGGCCCTCTGTGACTCCTGTGGAGTGGGTAAGTTAAACAGGCATGGAGCAACTCACTGTCATCATAGGCCTTTGGAATCCCAGAAACAAGACAGTCACACAACAATAAAGAAAAAAGAATGAAAAGTAATGAACAAAATCTTCAAGAAATACAGGATTTTATAAAGAGACAAAATCTATGACTCATTGGCATCTTTGAAAGAGATGGGGAGAAACAAGTTGGAAAACATATTTCAGTATATCATCCATGAGAACTTTCCCAACCTAACTAGAGAGGCCAAGATTCGGATTCAGGAAATGCAGAGAACCTCTGCAAAATACTTCACAAGAATATCATCCTCAAGACATGTAATCATCAGATTCTCCAAGGTCAAAATGAAAGAAAAAATATTAAAGGCAGCCAGAGAGATAGGAGAGGTCACCCAGAAAGGGAGGCCCATCAGAATAACAGTGGAACTCTCAGCAGAAACTCTGTAAGCCAGAAGAGATGGGAGGCCTATATTCAACATTCTTAAAAGAAATTTCAGCCAAGAATTTTATATCTGACCAAAATAAGCTTAATAAGTGAAGGAGAAATAAGATCATTTTCAGACAAGCAAATGCTGAGGGAATTTGATACCACCAGACCTGCTTTACAAGAGCTTCTACAGAAGCACTAAATATGGAAAGGAAAGCCCAGAAATTGCAAAACACACTTAAGAATATAGACCAGTGACACTGTAATGCAACCACACAAAGAAATCAGCATAATAAACAGCTAACAACATGATGACAGGATTGAATCCACACATATTAATACTAACCTTGAATGTAAATGAGCTAAATGCCCCAATTAAAAGGCACAGAGTAGCAAGCTGTATAAAGAAGCAATACATGATGGTATGCCATCTTCAAGAGACCCATCTCATGTGCAGTGACACCTGTAGGCTCAAAATAAAGGGATGGAGAGAAATCTACCAAGCAAATAAAAAGAAAAAGGTAAGGGTTACAATTCTAATATCAGACAAAAAAGACTTTAAACATCTTATCCAGCATCAGGTGACAAAGATAAAAAAAAAGACAAAGAAGGCCATTATGCAATGGCAAAGGTTTTAGTTCAACATGAAAACCTAATTACCCTAAATATATATGCACCCAACACAGGGGGACCCAGATTCATAAAGCAAGTTCTTAGAGACCTTCAGAGAGACTTAAACTCCCACACAATAATAGTCAGAGACTTCAACACCCCACTGGCAGTATTAGATCATTGAGGCAGAAAATTAACAAAGATATTCAGGACCTGACCACTGGACCAAATGGATCTGATAGACCTCTATAAAACTCTCCACACGAAACAACAGAATATATATTCTTCTCATCTGCACCCCATACAACGATCTAAAATTGACCTTACAATCGGACATAATACAATCAGCAGCAAATGTAAAAGTATCAAAATTATGTATCACTTACCCTCTTGGACCACAGTACAATAAAAATAGAATTCAAGACCAAGAAAATCTCTCAAAAGTATATAATTACATAGAAATTAAACAATCTGCTTGTGAATGACTTTTGAGTAAATAATGAAATTAAGGCAGAAAACAAGAAGTTATTTGAAGTTAATGAGAACAAAGATACAACATACCAGCATCTCTGGGATACAGCTAAGGCAGTGTTAAGAGGGAAATTTATAGCACTAAACACCCACGTAAAAAGTTAGAAAGATCTCAGACAACCTAATATCACAACTAAAAAAACTAGAGAAGCAAGAGCAATCTACCCCAAAGCAAGCAGAAGACAAGAAATAGCCAGAATCAGAGCTTAAGCAAAGGAGACTGAAACACACAAAAAAAATTTTAAAAATAAATGAAGCCAGGAGGTTTTGAAAAAAAATTAATAAGCTATATAGACCACTAGCTAGACTAATAAGAGAGAAGATCCAATGAACACAATCAGAAATGAAAAAGGAGATATTACCACTGACTCCATAGAAGTGCAGATAACCATCAGAGACTATTATGAACACCTCTTTGCACACAAACTACAAAATCTAGAAGAAATTGGTAAATTTCTTGGCACATACACTCTCTCAAGACTGAACTAGGAAGAAATTGAATCTCTAAACATCCCAATAATTATCTCTGAAATTGAATCAATAATAACCTACCAACCAGAGAAATCTCAAGACTGGATGGATTCACAGCCAAATTCTACCAGATATACAACGAAGGGCTGGTACCATTCCTATTGAAATGATTCCAAAAGATTGAAAAGTAAGGACTCCTCCCTAACTCCTTCCACCAGACCAACATTATCCTGATACCAAAACCTGGCAGAGAAATAACAAAAAAAAGAAAATTTTAGGCCAGTATCCTTGATGAACATTGACGCAAAAATCCTCAACAAAATACTAACAAATCAAATCTAGCAGCACATCAAAAAGCTAATCCAACGTGATCAAGTAGGCTTTATTCCTTAGATGCAAGGATGGTTCAACATATGCGAACCAATAAATGTGATTCATCACATAAACAGAACTAAAGACAAAACCCTACATGATTATTTAAATAGGTGCAGAAAAGGCTTTTGATAAAATTCAACATCCTTCGTGTTAAAAACTCTCAACAAACTAGGTGTTGAAGGAACATACTTGAAAATAGTAAGAGCCATCTATGATAAATCCACAGCCAACATCTTAGTGAATGGACAAAAGCTGGAAGCATTATTTTTCAAAACTGGCACAAGAGAAGGATACCCTCTCCCACCACTCTTGTTCAACGTAGTATTGGAGGTCCTGGCTACAGCAATCAGGCAGGAGAAATAAAGGGCATCCAGATAGGAAGAGAGGAAGTCAAACTATCCTTGTTTGCAGATGACTTGATTCTGTATCTCAAAAATTCCATCATCTTGGCACAAAAGTTCCCTAAGTTGATAAACAACTCCAGCAAAATTTCAGAATACAAACATCAATGTATAAAAATCACTAGCGGGCGGTCAATCCAAGATGGCCGATTAGGAGCAGCTCAGGATTGCAGCTCCCAGTGAAAGTGCAGAGGGTGAGCGGACGCTGCATTCCCAGACAGATTTTTAATGCCAACAGACCAGGAGATTCCCAGGCGGAGGAGCCCTACAGGTCGCTAGCGCGGCTGGTTTGGCTGGCACAGCTGTTTTCGCCAGTGCTGCTGTTTTCTCCGGTGCTGCTGTTTTGGCCAGCGCCTCGGCATGGTGGTGCCCCTTACAAAATACATGGGTCCAGGTGCCGTTTTAGCTGGCAATTGGAGCTCCGGGAAGGCACAGTCGCCCATTTATCTGATTAAAAAAGGCGACTGAAACAGGCAGGCCAGGAGATTTCCTGGGCAAAAAAAGCACCATGAATCTCAGTGCCTGCTGTTTCAGCCAGCGCAGCAGGTCACCACACAGGAAAACACACAGATCCCAGCACCTTTTCAACAGGCGACTGAAACACCTGGAAGACAGTTGACCATTCAACTAAAAAGGCTCTGAGGCAGGGACCCAGGTGACCAGGCTCGGCTGGTCCCACCCCCACAAAAAAACAGCAATCGGAAACGCTGTGGATTGAGAGTTTCACAGCAAACACAGCTGAACCCAGGACGGTCCAGCTCTGTGGGGGAGGGGCGTCCACCATTACTGAGGCAATCCACCACTACGGAGGTAGTTTGCCATTGCAGAGGCAGCCCGCCATTGCTGAGGCAGTTCTAACTACACTGGTATAAACTGGTACAGCTGAGTGGAGCCCACAGCAGCTCAGCAAAGCCTCTGCAGGCAGACAGTGACTAGGCTGCCTCCTCGCTGGGCAAGGCAGCCCTGAGAAAAAGACAGCAGCACAATGGAAACTCATAAATAAAGCCCTAACTCCCCGGAACAGAGCACCTGGGGGAAAAAAAGGGGTTTATGAGTTCTGCTGCAGCAGACTTAAATGTAATTGCCCAGCAACTCTGAATGAACAACGGAGCTCACAGCTCAGCGCTTGAGCTCCTATAAAGGACAGACTGTCTCCTCAAGCAGCTCCCTGACCCCCGTATATCCAACGAGTCATCTCATAAAGGAGAGCTCAGACTGACATCTGGCAGGTATCCTTCTGGGGCAAAGATAGCAGAAGAAGAAACTGGCAGCAACCCTTACTGTTCTGTAGCCGCTGCAGGTGATCCCCAGTCAAGCAGGGCCGGGAGTGGACCTCAGCCGTCCTACAGCAGAGGCTCCAGACTGTTAGAAGGAAAACTAAGAAACAGAAGGAAATAACTTCATCATCAACAAACTGGACGTCCAGTGAGAGACCCCATCTGAAAATCACCAACGACAAAGACCACACATAGATAAATCCACAAAGATGGGAAGAAACCAGCACAAAAAGGAGGAAAACACCCAAAACCAGAACACCTCTCCTCCTACAAGGCATCACAACTCCTCACCAGCAAGGGAACAAGCCTGGATGGACAATGAGTGTGATGAAATGACAGAATCAGGCTTCAGAAGGTGGGTAATAAGAAACTTCTGTGAGCTAAAAGAACATGTTCTAACCCAATGCAAAGAAACTAAGAACCTTGAAAAAAGATTTCACGAAATGCTAACGAGAATAACCAACTTAGAGAGGAATATAAATGAATTGACGGAGCTGAAAAACACAACATGAGAACTTCGCAAAGCATACACAAGTTTCAGCAGCCAAATTGACCAAGCAGAAGAAAGGATATCAGAGGTCGAAGATCAACTCAATGAAATAAAACGAGAAGGCAAGAGTAGAGAAAAAAGGGTAAAAAGGAATGAACAAAGTCTCCAAGAAATATGAGACTATGTGAAAAGACCTAATCTACGTTTGATAGGTGTACCAGAATGTGACAGACAGAATGAATCCAAGCTGGAAAATACTCTTCAGGATATTATCCAGGAGAACATCTGCAGCACAGCAAGGCAGGCCAATATTCAAGTCCAGGAAATACAGAAAACACCATAAAGATATTCCTCAAGAAGAGCAACCCCAAGACACATAATCATCAGATTCACCAGGGTTGAAATGAAGGAGAAAATGCTAAGGGCAGCCAGAGAGAAAGGTCGAGTTTCCCGCAAAGGGAAGCCCATCAGACTCACAGCAGATCTCTCAGCAGAAACCCTACAAGCCAGAAGAGAGTGGGGGCCAATATTCAACATCCTTAAAGAAAAGAACTTTCAGTCTAGAATTTCATTTCCAACCAAACTAAGCTTCATAAGTGAAGGAAAAATAAAATCCTTTGTGAACAAGCAAGAAATCAGAGATTTCATCACCACCAGGCCTGCTTTACAAGAGCTCCTGAAAGAGGCACTAAACATAGAAAGGAACAACCAGTACCAGCCACTCCAAAAACATACCAAATGGTAAAGAGCATCAACACAATGAAGAAACTGCATCAACTAACGGGCAAAACAGCCAGCTAGCATCAAAATGGCAGGATCAAATTCACACATAACAATATTAACCCTAAATGTAAATGGGCTAAATGCCCCAAT
>PVKV010037776.1:0-14508 GCA_004027835.1 Alouatta palliata
CCATCTGTGCATTCATCTACTTACCCATTCATCTACCATCCATTCATCCATCCACCCATTCATCCACCCATCCATCCACCCATCCATCCATCCATCTATCCACGCATCCATCCATCCATCCATCCATCCATCCATCCACCTACCCATCTACCCATCCACCCATCCACCCATCCATCCATCTACCCTTACTTCCATCCATCTACATACCCACCCACCCACCCATCCATGCACTCATCCACCCACTCATCCATCCATCCATCCATCCACCCATTTGCCCACCCACCCATCTACCCACATATACATCCACCCACCCATTCATTCACACCCATCCACCCACCCATCCACCCACCTGTCTATCTACCCATCCCCCCTACCTGTCCATCCACCCACCTGCCTCGTCCCTCTGTCTGAAGGTCATTTACAGAACAGCTGTGAAGCTAGGGTGCTGGGGATACAGTGGTTACTCAGGAAAGCCATGGACACTGTCCTCTAAGGTGTGCTTCCTGGCAGGCAGGAGCAGTGAATAGGACCCTTTTCAGATAGTGGCGTCTGCTGTAAAGGAGAGAAAACAGTGAGACTAAAAGAGTTGAAGAGTTACTGGGGTCTCCTGGGACCCTTTTCCATTCTGAGTTCTGAGCCTGCCGAGAGGTAAGGCACAAAGGCAGGTTGCTGGAAACTCAAAACCCCTCCATCAGGACCAACCGCTCCATCAGGACCAACCCCTCCATCAGGGCCAACCCCTCCGTCAGGGCCAACCCCTCTGTCAGGACCATCCCTCTGTCAGGACCATCCCTCTGTCAGGACCAACCCCTCCATCAGGTTGTAAGCCAAAAAGTATCTGAGACAGGTCTCAATAAGTTTAGAAACTTATTTTGCCACGGTGAAGCAAGGGCCCATGACAAAGCCTCAGGAGGTCCTGATGACTTGTGCCCAAGGTGGTCGGGGTACAGCTTGCTTTTGTTCATTTCAGGGAGACAAGAGACATCAGTCAGTGTGTGTAAGATGCACATTTGTTCGATCTGGTACAGCGGGACGGCTGCACAACTTGCAGGGTGGGGTGAAGGCACTTCCAGGTTGTAAGTAGATAAGAGACAAAGGTTGCATTCCTCTGAGCCCTGATCAGCCTCCCCTGAATACGCAATTCAGTCTGGCTCAGGGAATCTGCATTTTTACGTCAACAGTAGGACAGAGGAAGCCATCAGACATGCACTTGTCTCAGCGGGGCAGAGGATGGCCTTGGGTTCTGGACGTCATTTGTTCCTGAGGAATTTCCTTGTGCGCAAACTGTGAGGGAGGTAGCGGCCGCCTCATGTCCACAGCCCTCTCATTTAGGGAGAACGGGAGGCAGGTTTGCCCGCAGAGTTGCCAGCTTCCCTCTTCCCTCGGCTCGGTGATTCTGGGGCCTGAGGTGGACTTTCCTTTCACAGGGTGTAGGAAGCTTAGTGCCAGGGCCCGGGAGACTTTCAGGGTCAGGAAAGTGGTTTTATTTCTTCTAAAATCAGAATAAACACGGTGCAGTCTGGACTGCAGTCATCTTTCTACCAAAGCAGTTGTGAAATCTCAGTTTTAATAGTTTAGCTCGGAGGAAGGGGCCCACAGAGGATGTGATGCCAGACTGCCCATTACTCCCAACGGAGGCTGGTCAGAGGACACGCTTGGCGTGAAGGCCAAGGGGGCCTTTCCTGAACCCCAGAGTGGGAGGGGCTGCCTGCCCAAAGGTGCGCCCCAGTACAGCCTCTGGGGAGCCCCCGCCTGCCCAGCAGAGAGGCCACCTCTGCAGGCCGAGTGCAGGATGATCCCAGCCTGCCCTGCAGATCCCGCCCGGATTTGCCAGCCCCTCCCTCTGTGGGGGTGGGTTACTAACGGTAGGGGAGAGGCAGGGGTCGGAGAAGTCGGTTTTCTCTATGTGGAAGGAGGCTTGGGAGCTGGGGAGGATGCCCCCACCTTCCCTGGCCGTTGCTGCCCTGCCCCAGGGCCTCATCCTCACGCCTGTGGTCAGCTGTGGGGCCGCCCCTAGGGAGAGGAGAACTGTCGGCTCCCTTCATGAAGCCACTCCTGGAATGCAGGGGGCCATTTGGATTCACCCCCAGTGAAACCGTCTTTGTAAAATTTATTACTGAGGAAATGATGACAGTGAAAGAGATCAGGCCTGACCGACTCCATCTTGCTTCTGACCTTTCAGCTGCTCGTGTTCATTCCTGGCCTTAGGCTCAACTAACTTTGGGAAGGAATTCCGTTCAAGGGTTGACTCTAAAACAAAATTGATAACAGCCCTTTCCCGAATAGACCCCCTTCTTGCCTGGAGACCAGTCTGCCCTTGCAGGACAAACAAATCAGCTACGAGATTAGAAATCACGGTTTACCTCACGCAGCCTCTGGCTGAGAGTCTGAACCTCCCCAAATTGCTCCTGGGGATAACATCACTATTGAAAAACCTAAGATCAGTGCTTGAGATATTCTACAGACCCTCACCGTGGATTAGTCGACACCCCCCAGACTGAGTAGCTGGCTCAACCAGTTCCGCCATCCCACCTAGGAACAGAAGACAGCGAGAAAAACTCACTTCCACCCGCTATGATTCCATCTCCAACCTGGCCAGTCAGCACTCCCCATGTCCCAAGCCCCTACCTGCCAAATTATCTTTAAAAACTCCGATCCCTGAATGCTCAAGGAGACTGATTTCAGTAATAATAAAACCCTGGTCTGCGTGAGTTACTCTTTCTCTATTGCAATTCCCCTGTCTTGATCAATGGGCTTTGTTTAGGCAGCCGGCAAGGTGAACACATTGGGGGTTTACACCAGGATTCATGAAACACCCACGGCTCCTTTGTGCCCAAGCTGGAACTCACACCTCCCACCCGCCGTCCATGTGGTGTCCAGGTGCACGGTCACGTGACACTGCCGCTCTGCCATGGCAATGGAAGACTGTGACACGCAGCAGCCGGAACGTGGGGGCTCTTCCATCCCTGCGTGACTTGAGGGAAGACATCTGCCGGTCAAATGCCCTTGCAAATTACAGTGTGTAGACCTTAAAGTGAAAATGCATTTTCTTGCTCTCACCAAAGCCAAAGCTCAGCACTTTGACTTTCAAGTGAAAGTCCCATCTGCACCCCAGTCACCCTTCTTCCAGAGGCCTCGTGGCTGGCAGAGCCGTCCTGACGTTTCCCAGACGCCCTTGCAGGGGGCTCCTGTTGTGGGGAGGGCGGCTTTTCCCTGAGTGTGGGTGAATTGTAAGGTGGCAAGGCTGCGTTCCCTGGACCCCTTTCCACGAGAATTCTTTGAGGCCCGGGTTTCCAATGCCTTTCTCTGGAAAGGATTCGCCTTTGCTTCTGCTCCTGAGGTGGGTTTGGGACTGGAATTTCCTGGGTGACCTTTTTCTGCTTTTCCCACTGCTTCCAGAGCCCAGGGGACACGCCCACCGTCTCCCCGCTGGGTGGGCCTCCCCAGGCCGTCTGTGGAGCAGCCACCTCCTCGGTCCTCCGATGGGCAGGTCTCCCGTGGGCAGGTCTCCGGTGGGCAGGTCTCCCGTGGGCAGGCCTCACGTCCCTCCAGCTCCCTGTGTGCGCGGCTCACTCAAGCCAATGGGAGAAACCCAGAAACCCACAGAGCATCAGGTAAAATCCGTGGACAGAGTGCGTAGAACAGGATAAACAAATGGCTCTGAAGAACAGGGAACGAGGCTTGTGACACAAGCTGCACGGAGATGTGGTTTCGCACGTCTCAGACTGGCAGCGATTCAGAAGCCTGACTGCACCCGCTGGAGGAGGCCGTGGGAGACCAGCACTCTCAGACGCTGGGTGGGAATTGTCCTTCCCCAGAGGGAGCAGAAGGTGGCGGTAGCTAACAGAATGACACGGCTTTGCCCCTGGACCAGCGATCCCGTTTCTAGGAGTCTCCCCAAGGCGACACTGGGAACTGTGCATGCTGACGGAGGCAGCACAGCCTCATTTGTCACAGCGAGATGCTGGGAGCACCTGGGTGCTCATCCACCAGGCAGTGTGCACACGGGAACAGCCGCAGCTCGGGGCATCCAGTGGCCATGGGGAGCCCGGGGAGACCTTGGGAGCCGGAGCGTGGCGAGTACAGACCGGCTGCTCAGCAGAGTGGGCGCCGCGCCTAGGGCGTCTGCAGGAGGGTGAGACGGGGATAAGGGGACATGCACACACACCACACACACACATGCAAACCACACACACAATCACACACATCAGACACACCACACACGCACGTGCAAACCATACACAGAAATCATACACACGTAAACCACACACACACAATCACACACGCCATGCACCCACACATGCACATATAAACCACACACAATCACACACGCCACACACACATGTAAACCAGACACAAATCATACACACCACACACACGGAAACCACACACAAATCATGCACCACACACACATGTAAACTGCTCATACACACCACACACACCACACATGCACATGTAAGCCACACACTCAAATCATACACACCACACACACCACACACGTAAACCACACATATAAATCACACACGTCAGGCATACCACACATGCCCAGGTAGACCACACACAATCACACACACCACACACACACATGTAAACCAGACACAAATCATACACACCACACACACGTAAACTGCTTATACACACCACACACACCACACATGCACATGTAAGCCACACACTCAAATCATACACACCACACACACCACACACGTAAACCACACATATAAATCACACACATCAGACATACCACACATGCCCAGGTAGACCACACACAATCACACACACCACACACGCAAATGTAGACCACACAATCACACACACCACACACACACGTAGACCACACACAAATTGCACACAACACACACATAAGCCACACACATCACACATGCCACACACATGTGAACCACACACACAAATCACAGCACACACCACACATGCACATGTAAGCCACACACACAAACCACACACATGCACACACACCACACATGTAAACTATGCATGCATAAATCACACATTTCCTCACTACACACACACGTAAACTACACACAGAAATCACACAGATACACTACACATGTAAATTACACACACACATAAACTACACATACAACCTATACACACAAATCACACATGCACTATGCACACACATACAAACTACACACTATACACACACATAAGCTACACACACAAATCAGCCACATGCACACACATATCACATATTACACATGTGCATGTGAACTACACACAAACTACACACACAAACTATACCCAAGTATATAAACCACACACACAAACTACACACACATAAACTACACACCAAACTATACACACGCATACAAAGCACACACACAAACTATACACACACACATAAACCACACACACAAACTACACATATGTAAACTACACACCAAACTACACACACACACATTTAAACCACACACACAAAGTACACACACATGGACTACACACACAAACTATACACACACATAAACCACACAAAGTACACACACGTAAAGTACACACCAAACTATACACACACATTTAACCACACACACAGCGTACACACACATAAACTGCACACAAACTACACACATATATAAACCACACACACAAACTACACACGTGTAAGCTACACATGCAAACTATACACATGCGCATAAACTACACACACAAACTGTACACACAATATAAACCACACACACAAACTACATACAGAAACTACACACACATGAATGACACATGCAAGCTACATATGCGTAAATTGTACACACACATGTAAGCATGGGGTGGAGGGGGAAAGAGAAAGGGGGAGAGACTGATTTTGAATGGAGAATGGAGAAACCCAGGATGGAAACCCCAGAAGCGGTGAATGTGTTTACCCCAGGTAGGAGCACCGGGTGGAGAGGACTGGGAGAACTCAGAGGTTCCTTTACATATTTTTTGACTTTTGAATCATGTAAATGTTTTCATGTCAGAAAAGGAATTAAATCAACAAGCACGCAAAAAAATCGAACATTGAATTTGAGCAGAAATCAATGAACCTAAAACAATTGGCAGCAACACCAGACAGAAGAGTGGACGCAGCTTCTGAAGGGGTCTCTGGCGGTGGGGACGGGCGGCTCTGTGTGGCATGTGGGGACGGGCGGCTCTGTGTGGCAGGTGGGGACGGGAGGCTCTGTGTGGCAGGCCCCCTTTGTCCCAGCTGTGGTGCTGCTGCCATCAGCTGAAACCACTGTCTGTGGATGAAGGGTGGGCCATCCTGACAGCATGGTGGTCTTCCGTGGAGCCAGGCCTCTTTCTCTAGCTGGGAGGTGGGAGATACAGACATGGAACAGGGGCTAAGAAGGTTCCTGGGGGCTTGTGCTTCGATCGGAAGTGGCAGCAACAACTC
This sequence comes from Alouatta palliata, assembly GCA_004027835.1. Classification (NCBI taxonomy): domain Eukaryota; kingdom Metazoa; phylum Chordata; class Mammalia; order Primates; family Atelidae; genus Alouatta; species Alouatta palliata. Next base: position 6,386 of record PVKV010037776.1, read on the forward strand.
CTAATTCCTAGATAGTGGTTCTATCTCTAACCACTGAAAGAAGCTAACATCAGCGCCACTCCAGCACAAAGGCCCCACCGGTGCTTTCCCAAGCTGTGCCGCATGGTGGGGCCAGGGCTCCCGAGAAGGTCCGAGTCCAGATCTGTGCTGAGGTGGGCACAGGATGAGCTGGAGCATGGATCATGTTGTGCCAGAAGGGCAGATGCATTTGAGGAGGGACAGGGACGCCTCAAGAGGACACAGCGGCTGGGCGGAAGGGGCCGTGGCAGCCAAATTTGGGATATAGGATGATGAGCATTGGATGAACAGTGTCGGTGGCCCACGGCGGCCCTAGAAGGAGGGAGCACTTCCTCCCAGAACAATCCAGCCAGTGTGGAAGAGGTGATGGTTTTGAAACTCCCCCTTTGTGCCATCCCCGTGGAATCAACACATTCAGGTGAAGATCAGCAGCGCAGGCTGAAGTCGGTTCAATAGCATCCCCAAGGGGTGTGCCCGTCCTAAGCCCCAGAACCTGCCGTCACAGGTCACCTCGTACGGCAAGACGGCCTTTGCAGATGTGGCTAATGAGGGACCTGGAGATGGGGAGGCTACACTGTATTATCCAGCTGGGCCCTGGGGGTCTTCAGGGTGCTTATAAGAAGGAGGCAGGAGTGTCAGGCCTGAGGAGGGGATGCGGGGATGGACGTGGAGCTTGGAGGAATGGGCTTTGGAAACAGGGAAAGGGCCACATGTGTGCCCAAGAACGCAGGCAGAAGGAACGCAGCCCTGCTGACTCTGGCCTTGCCCGGCGTGACCCATTTTAGACTTCCTGTCTACAGAGCGGGGAGAGAACACACTTGTGTGGTTTGTGGTAATCTGCTTCAGCAGCTGTGGGCGCTAAAGCCACTGAGTTAAGGGCTGTTGGGACCAGGACACTCATGCTCCTGAGACCACCAGTCACAAAGGGGAGGGGGACTTATGGCAGGAGTGGCTGGCGGCATTCTTCCCTGGCCACGCGATGTGGCATCACCCGTGAGGGACAGCTGACTTGTCCGCTGCTGTGACGGGCGGGGGACAGCGTCTCCTGTAAGCGTTGTTGCCCAAAATGCCACACCCGCATTTCATGCTGGCCCAGTCTGGGTTATGCTGCATCCTACCGGAGAGCTGGCCGGACCCTGGTGCTGTCACTGAAGGAAAAGAGCTCGTCCAGCCGGGCGTGGAGGCTCACACCTGTAATCCCAGCACTTTGGGAGGTCGAGGTGGGCGGATCACTGGAGGTCGGGTGTTCAAGACCAGCCAGGGCAACATGGTGAAACCTTGTCTCTACTAAAAAAAAATACAAAAATTAACTAGGCACAGTGGCATGTGGCTGTGGTCCCAGTGACTGGGAGGCTGAGGCAGGAGGATCGCTTGAGCCCAGGAGGCGGAGGTTGCAGTGAGCCCAGATCGCGCCATTGCACTGCAGCCTGGCAACACAGCAAGACTTCATCTCAAACAAACAAAAAGAGCCCGTCTGGTGTAAAAGGCACCGGAGAGCCCCGTCCGCGCCTGCAACATGTGTTCCTCCGTGAGTTCTGGACCCTGTGTGTGTACATGTGGCTAGACAGGACAATGTCGGAGAACTGGGACATCCTGAGTGCCGCTGCACACCGGGCGTCATTATCGTGCCAGTGTTAACAGTGATTTAGGATGCGGCAAAGCTAGAGGTGTGTGTGTCTGTGTCTGTGTCTGTGCCACGGCCGTGGGGGTGACGGAGGAAGCAGGCGTGCACCGGCATCCCGGCCCTGTTCTTGCCACAGAGTTCTGATCGCCTCTCTTCTGTGTCCGCTCCGTGGACCCCTCGGCAAGTCCCCCGCCAGCGTGGCCTGTTGGGGCTCCGTCCTCTCTGCCTGCTGTTCCCATGACCAGGATGATTCCTCTTCTGGTCTGCTGGGTCTCGCTCTGTCGCCCAGGCTGGAGTGTAGTGGCACCAGCTCAGCTCACTGCAGCTTCGACCTCCTGAGCTCGAGCCATCCACCGCCTCCGCCTCCCAGGTAGCTGGGATTACAGGTGCAGCCACCACACCCGGCTAATGTTTGATTTTTATAGAGATGGGGCTTCGCCATGCTGCCCAGCCTGCTCTCAAACTCCTGGCCTCAATTGATCCTTCCGTCTTTGCCTTCCAAAGTGCTGGGATCACAGGCATTAGCCACCTTGCCTGGCCTTCTGCTTCACTCTTGTTGAGAAGTAGGGAAATAGAAACTCACAGCACCATCTTTTTCCAATTTAGGGGCCCAGCTGGGTGATGAATGGAAGCATGTCTGTGTTGTCGTGTGGAACTCCTGTGTGCACGGATGGACAGCAGCAGAACCTGGAGCCCGCACCCCATCCTGGAGGCGTGGGGGCTGCTGCGCCTGCATCTCTGTGGGGACCAGGGTCTGGCACTCAGCCTCAGCCTCCAGGGCACATAGAGACCCGAAGAAGAGCAGTCGGGGCTCCCAGCTCTGGCTGCATCAAACCCCTTGCAGCTGGGCGGCTTGTAACACCGACTCTCCTGTTGAGCTGATGCTTCTTGGATGAGGTGGTGGCTTCCCTGGTCTCGGCTGGCGGCAGTCTCTGTGGTCAGCCGGTGGAAGTTCTAGATGGTCTAACTTCCTTGTTTGGTGCTGGGCTTGATGTCAGCTGGAGAGATGGGGATGACCGGGCTGGTGTCACCTCCCAGAGCCCCAGCACCATCACGTGGAGGCGTCCCAGGTTTCCCACTAGCAAGGTGGAGCCAGCCCCAGGACACGGTCAGAGGTGGTACCCCAGGAAACACGGCAGGGCCTGCAGCTTTGCACAAAGCAGATCCCTGCCCAGGGCCTCTCCGGGCCCATGTGTGGCCTTGTCCCTGCTGCCCCCTGTCTGCCGCCCGCCTCGTGAGGAAGAGAGGCCTCTGTCCTGTGCCTGTGCTCAGTCAGTGAGCCCCATGGCGGGTGACCAGCCCGCATGGCCTGGTGGGGCGTGGTGCCCTCTGCCTGCTTCTCCAGCCTCCACGGCACTGCAGGCTGCACAGCCAGGCTCCTGTCAAGGAAGGAGAAAGAGGAGCTACCCCCCGGTGGGGCCCCTGAGTGGTGGAAAGGTGTAGACGGCGTGCACACAGTGTGTGTGGGGCGGGGGCTTGCAGCTGCTTCCTGCGATCACACACCCTCTCACCCGTCAGTGACGCGTCTGCTGCGTGCCGGTGCAACTGTGGGCTCCAGGCTGGGCAGTGCCCGGGACGGGGACATCCAGTGTGGAAGGCATCTGCCCACAGCTCACGGGGCTTGCCTGGTGCACCTCCAGCTGCAGAAGGCCAGGACCTGCCTCAGCCTCCCAGGGCCCAGGGGCCTCCACCCGGCCTCTCCGCTTCCTCGGGGTCTCATGCTTCCCAGCCTTTCTGGCTTCGGTGCTGCCACTCAGGGGTGGGTGTTTCCCTCCATTAAAAAGTCTCCTCGCAGGTTGAATCCCGCTTTGGTGCCTGCTCTGCAGAGGACCTGGAATAAGACGACGTGAAAAGGAGAGCGAGAAGGGCTGCGGGGCGGGAGAAGGGTGTGACACGTCCCTCTGCTTACCGCTCAGTCATCCCACGCCTGGGCGGCCTCGGCCCTGGCCTCCCTCCTAACCCCAGTGCAGAGTACCCGAGAGTCCAGGGGCCGCCTCCGTGTTTGATTTCTCTTCTGTCTCCCTTTGGAATTTAACTCCGTGTCCAGGCCCGTGTCCCACTCACGGCTGCATCCTGTGAGCCCAGACGGACCCTGCAAGGGTGGGGCCCAGTGAGTGCTCGGCGAGGGAATGAGTGAATGAATGAATGAGAATGACAGCGAGTGCCTGGGGCAGGGACAGGGAATGACTGTTTTTGGGACAGTGTCCAGTGAAGGCCGTTCTTGAGGGGGCTGTGTCCATTCTGAGGCTCCTGCCCATGTGAGTGAACAGGGAACAGAAAACCAAATATCGAACGTGCTCGCTCGTAAGTGGGAGCTGCACACTGAGTACAGGCGCACACACGGGGGGGACAGCAGACACTCACCCCCTTGAGGGTGGAGGCGGGAGGAGGTGAGGACAGAAAAACCGCCCGTGAGTATATGCTCTCAGTATCTGGGTGATGAAATAATCTGCGCACCAAGCCCCCATAACATGCAATTTACCCATGTAACAAACCTGCACGTGGATACCCCAAAACCTCAAATAAAAGTTGGAAGGAAAAAGAAAAAAGGAAACAACAAGCAAACAAGATCTGAGACTCCCTGAAGGCTGAGAATGAGCTGAGAGGGGCCATGGGAGCCTGTGCGGGCCTGCGGTGGGAACTGGCTGGTTCACGGCGTGGAAGGCCGCCCGAGAGGCTGGATGCAGGCCGCCATGGGAAGGTCAGGGAGACAGGGTCTGGGAGGCCAGGTGAGGTGTGGGCACAGCTAGGGAGAAACCCCGGTGACCCGAGACACACGGGAACCCGCGGTGCAGTGGCCAAGCAGTGCCCATGTTCGCCCCACATTCCCATAGACTCGACCAAGGAGGAAGCGCCCAGCCCTGATGGGTCCTGACATTTATTACTCCCGGCACAGCATGTTCTCATCCCCCTCCGTACCCCTCAAGTCTCGTGGGGGCAAACAGAGCAGGTTTGTGTCAGCCGAGGAAACCTTCGATCTCCTAAGGGAATGGCTAGGATCTTACCCAGTCTTTGCTGTAGGGAAGACGGTGTCTTTTTGCCCTGGAAGATAAGCCAACGTCTGCGGGGGGGTGGGGGAGGACACAGTTTATTCCCTGGGAATGTGGGCAAATCTATAGACACAGGAGGGAGGTTTTGCTCTCTGGGACGCCTCCAGAAAGCTCTGGCTTGCAAGGCTTCTCATGCAAACATTCTTCCAGGGCCTTGAGCTTGGAAAAAGATGAAGGAAAGCCGGAATTCTGGAGGGCGGCCTCCTGGGCATGGGGGTGCTGGGCAGGTGGAGGGAGACGTGTGGAATCTTCTGATCTCCAGGTAACTGTGACGGGCCCCTGTTGATGGGGTCAGTCAAGGAGTTCAGAGCAGGATGGAGGAGCGGCTCAGGGATTTCCCGCAGAAGGGGTTTGATGCGGGGAATGAGCTGGACCCCAGGACCCTGGAGCCGCACTCCTGCTCTGTCTGTGCCAGTGCTCTGGGGGGCCACCGCCCTCAGCTGTGGCCCCAGCACCAGCTCCCAGGGCTTTTCTAGGCTTCTGGGATGCTGCCTGTCTTCCAGTGCCTTCAGGAAAGGCCAGGGAGCGGGGCCCCACTGGATGGCATGTCCCTCCCGCTGGAACAGTGTTCAACCCTGCGGGGGAGCCTGACCCCAGGACAAACGCCCCCGCCCGCAGGTGCTGGCCCTTTACAGCTCACAGAGCCCTTCGACCTCCCTGGCCTGGGCTGACCCACTCAATGTCCCCAGGAGGAGACACTGGTGCCGCCTTCAGGAGGGAAACCCGAGTTTGGAGAGGTACAGTGGCATCTCCAAGGTGGCCGAGCTGCCTGGCCCTTGCTGCTGAATCCTGCGCAGCCCCTCCTGTCACTGCCACCCATTGCTCTCCCTGGAGGCCTGCGTGCCCTCTGTTCCCTCTGAGCATGGCTGTGGCCCCTCCTGTCCCTGGCAGGGCCTGGCGCCCACTGGCCCTCCCTGAGGGGAGGGGGTGTTGGAGCTAACAGAGGAGGCAGAGTGAGCTGTCCCCTGGGACCCATGGCTTCATGACTCTGGGGTTGACGCCTGGGGCACAGAGTCCCTGTCCTCTGCGAGGAGAGACGGTCATCCCTTTTCATGCTGTCTGGCCCCAGGCCAGGACCTGCTCTTTCAGACCCAAAGAGGGACAAGGCCTGGTGTTAAAGCAGGGCTGGGGCTCAGGAGGGGGAGATGGGTGGGAGGGCGAGAGAAAGAGGAGGAAAGGGGGAGGAGAGGAAGGTGGGGAGGAGGAGGAGACTCAGGCATCCACAGCATTGCTGTGGCACTCTGGCCCTCAGTTTCCCCATCAGTAAATGAAGACATGGGGTCAGGTGGCCCAGGCACCCTCCCAGGTCTGAGGCCTGCGCGTCAGGCTGTCTGTGTTTGGGGGAAGCTGGGGATGGCAGCTCCCGGCCATGGGCTTGGCCTCCGTTTGCTGTCTTCATCCATTCACCCTGTGAAGCCTTCCCCGTCCCCTCATGCTGGTGGCCTTGAGGGGATACCACCAGGACCCAGATTCGGGCAGCTCAGTGGGGACTGTGCGTGAGGCTCTGGGTGGGGCCTGACTTCGGTCTCGGCTGTGCCCAGTCCTGGGTGAGCTGAGGCAACATCCCCGTTTCCTGGTCTGTGACCCCCCCTCTGTCCTCACCCTGTCGTGGCACAGAGTTGAGGGTGTCAGGGTTCGGGGGTGGCGGCTTGCCTGGCCTCCCAAGGGCCTCCTGGGGTTAAAGTCTTTATCCTGAGACTGAGAGCGGGGCTGGGAGGAAGCTCAGCCCCTGTGGACCTTCTCCTCCATCTCCACAGCTGAGTCCTGATTTACAGCCAGAAGGGCAGATGGAGGCGTCTTGTGTATAAACAGCCCTGCTGGGCCACATCCCGGGTGTCCTCCCTCTGTGAGGCCACAGCAGGGGCGCCTTCCCAAACCCCCCTGGACAGGGGCAGCAGGGTATGTGGGGGAGTCTGCCCTGGTGTCGGCGAGGCACCTAGGTCCCGGCACATTGACTAGGGAGCGTTCCTGGGTCATTTCTGCCTGGAGAGGAGCAGAGGCCGGGCTGTTGTGCTGGGAGGTGGGTGTCGGGCCTGGGAACACGGTGGGGACCCCAGGGAGGGAGAGCGGGTGTTTGTTCCCTGGCTCTGCCTGGTGGCCCTGGCAGCAATCCTGACGGTGGGGAAGGCTGGTTTTTGGTGGCTGCCCCAGGGTCCTTGCTGTGCCCTGGGTCCCTGCCCTCTTTCCTGATTATTGGAGTGACCCAGCTCCTGTTGCTACGTCCGAGCCCCCACCTCCCCTGAGACTAACTCTGTTCAGGCCAGACCGCCTCGAGGGACCCACTTCAGTCTATTTGTGGCAGAAAAGGTTAACTGGCTCCTGGGAAATGTCAGGGGATAAGTCAGAGCTGGCCAGCGGCGAGGCCCAGTGACGCCCTGTCATTTTATGACTCTCTTTCCTTAATCAGTAGAGGAGAAAAACAAGCAACGAAGGATTTTCCGTGGCCGCCACCAGCAGGCAGTGTTCTCTCCCTGCCTGAGCGTGTTTTAAGAGGAGGGGTCTGGCCAGAGGCTGCTGACCCTGGCCCCTGATGGCAGGGGTCAAGTCCAGTGTCCTGGAGTGTGACTCCCAGGCCCCCGGGCTTGGGTGGGGCCCCTGGAGCAGGCATATCTAATCTGGCCAATCTACTCCTTCATACTCATGGAACAGATGGGGAAATATCTCGTGCCCAGAGAGAGGCAGCCCGGAAGCGAGTGTGTAGAGCCTGACCCTCTGAGAGAGCTCTCAGAGGATACTAGTCTAAACTGGAAACTCATTTATATAATAATAACAACTTATAATCCATTCCTTCACCATCCACCCACTTACCCACCCACCTACCCATCTGTCCATGCACCTATCCACCCCGGCATCCAGCCAGCTTCCATCCTTCATACATCCATCCACCCACCCATCCACCCATTCACCCTTCCTTTCTTTCTTCATCCACCCACCCACTCATTCATCCATCCACCCACCCATCCATCGACCCATTGATTTATTGACTCACTCACCCATCCACCCATCATTTATCCTTTCTTTCTTTCGTCATCCAGACATTCACTCATTCATCCATCCACCCATCTATCCATCTACCCATTCATCCACTGATTCATTTATTCACTCACTCACCCATCCACTCATCCATCCACTCTTTCTTTCATCATCCAACCGTCCACTCATCCATCCATTCCTCCACATATTCATCCACCCATTCATGTATTCATCCACCCATCCATCCATTCATCCACCCATTCTATTCACCCACCTATCCATTCATTCACTCATTCACCCATCCATCCTTCCTTTCTTTCATCACCCACCCATCCATTCACTCACCCATCATCCATCCACCCACCCATCCATCCACCCATTTACCCATATCCCTACCCACCCTCTATCCATCCATCCATCCATCTATCCATGCATCCATCCATCCATCCACCCATCCA